>JZKD02S2003464.1:265984-280360 GCA_000966675.3 Picea glauca | reverse complement strand
AAGGAGGTTGCCCCCTCGAAGAGGCTTATTATCTGAAATTATCTCTTTTTCAAGGCGTTGAGTACTTTTCCTGAGGTTTTTATATGCTATATTGATGTTTGGTTCTTAACATATCCCATGTTAAATTTGGTAGCATTGACAGTCATTCTCCAATGAGAGGCCATATGAGCCACCCTGAGGCTAGCCAGGGAGATTTGGAGAATCAACCAGTCTTGTGAGATATTGACAAAAGCCAGGGAGAACATACAACCTCTGTGAGTCAAACCAAAATTCAGGACGAATGAGATGCTATGTGAGTCTAATGAAAAAGGGGAATGTACAACCTCTGTGATCATAGACAATCTAGTGCAAAAGTTAGGGGGAACATACAACCTCTCTGAGCATAGATAGACTAGTGCAAAAGTCAGGGGGAACATACAACCTCTGTGAGCCTAGTCAAACCTTTTGAGCCATGAGAAAAAGCCAAGGCATATAGAAAAAGTTAGGTTTAATATAAAATTCCTATGAGCTAGAAACAAACAATATTCCTAATATTGCAAATGATGTAATTGTGTTGATCTAGTGTGTTGGCACGTGTAAACATTATCCACCATGAAGAGAATTTCGAATTGCCTTGTCAAGAGTTGTAACTAAAGTCTTGATTCTAGTTATATGTTAGAACTAAAGTGTGATGTTGAGTTGCAACTAAAGTCTTGAGTCTAATTCTATTTTAATAATGTTGAGTTGCAACTAAAGTCTTGAGTCTAGTTCTACTTTAGAGCTAAAGTGTAATGTTGAGTTGCAACTAAAGTCTTGAGTCTAGTTCTACTTTAGAACTAAAGTGTAATGTTGAGTTGCAACTAAAGTCTTAAGTCTAGTTCTAAGATCTAACTAAAGCATGTCAGTCTCAAGTCTATTTCTATGTTCGAAAAGTGTAATGTTGAGTTGTAACCAATCTCAAGTCTAGTTCTAAGTTCGAAATAAAGCATGAAGTTGAGTTATGTTTAATGCATGAAATCATGTTACTATTTCGAGCTTCCCCTCTTCCCCTCTTCAACCTATATAAGAAGAGGTGAAACCCTCTCTTCAACACAGTTCTGCAACACATATTTCATATGCAGGTTGAGGGTGAAGAAATAGAGGAGCACATCAATGATAAAGAGGCATCATATTAGATGTGTATTTTAGCAAGGTCTTGTAAGTTTTTGTTAGTTCAGAGTCATATTGGAAAGATCTTTGAGAGAATAACATTCATGGTGGATATTTGTAAGAGATCTTACATTATTAATGCAATAAAGGAATATTGTTTGCTGGGGTTTTCTCCTTGTACAGGGTTTCCCCAGGGTATATGTGTTGTTGATATGCATGTTTACTTAACTACATAATTATTTCTATTCGATTATGATTTGGAATTGTTGAAATATATTAAGATGGAATCAAAGTATTGAAGAAGATAAAAGAATTAATCCTCATAAGAAATCAAGCTTATAATTTAAGATGGTATCAGAGCTTAGGGTGTGTTAAACGTGTTGAAGTGCAACATTAGGTACACAAAAATCAAAGCAAGCTTGATTAAGTTTCTAGTGTGAGGACCATGGAATCCTCCATTTTAGTCAGGGCTGAATATAGGCTCGAAGGAGCCACCAAATTTAATGTGTGGAAGCTCCGTATAACAAATATATTGCAAGAGCATGGTATTGAGCAGTATGTGACCACAGTGGTGGAGGAACCAATGAATAATGCAAAAAGAATGACTTTCAAGAACAGTCAATCAGAGGCCAAGAAAATCATCTTTGACTCAGTTAAAGACAGTATAATACTTGCAATGACTTCGTTGATGACTGCCAAGGACTGTATGGATACCTTGGTGAATCTGTATGAGAAATAGGCTCCAAGTCAAAAGAGGACATGAAAAATCTTAAGTATTTGAAGATGGAGAAATGTGAATCAGTGGCATCCTTCTGTTCCAGGATAACCCAGATCATAGATCATCTTTTGGTCACAAGGGTGACAGTGGACGATGATGATTTAGTGTAGACCATTTTTTACGGTCTTCCTTTTTCATGGGAGACCTTCTTATCTAGTGTAAGTGGGAGAGAGATTCAACCCACGTTTGAGAGGTTATGGCATGATTTCCTCCAAAACGAGAGTCACAAAACTACCAGGAGTGAGCCAACGAAAGAAGAGCACTCAAATTTAGCATCAAGATTCAAGGGAAAGAAGAAAGACTCTTTCCATAAAGGCTCTCAGTGGAATCCAAACACCAAAGGTGCATTCAAAGGCAAGAATATTGATACATATAAGATTAAATGCTTTAGTTGTAATAAGTTGGGTCATTTTGCTAAAGATTGTTGGTTTAGAAAGAAATATCATAGGAAAGGGAAACATCATGCCTCAACTGCCGAGGATGATGAATCCAAAAGAAATAAGAAAAGTCCTTCTAATGAGAAAGAAAATAGGAAAGAATATTATTTGGCTTTTGTCTTATCCAATTTAGTTTCCACGGGCTGAAAACTTGGTTAGTAGACAATGGTGCATCAAAGCACATGACAGGGTACAAAGAGATCCTCTCAGATTTTGAGACAAAATCTTTTGCAGAGCAGGTCGAGCTTGGGGATGAAAAATGTTACAAGATAGAGGGAGTAGGCTCTATCTCCTTCAGATTGGAATCTAGGGCTAGACTTCATGTTGATGAAGTATTATATGTTCCAAGGCTCAAGAAGAATCTACTATCAATTGTAACCCTTGAGGACAAGGGATATTGGGTGATATTCAAGGACAGGAAGGCACTACTATGGGCTAAAGATAGCCACTTAAGTACAACATAACCCATTGGAACTCAGAGTGGAGGACTGTACGTTGTGTTAGGACAGTCAGTTTAGGCATTGGCTCACGATGCGACTAGATCCAACGAGTTGTGGTACATAAGACTTGGACATCTTCATTACAAAGATCTTCTAGATCTACAGAACATGGTATGTGGCATGCCCTCTATTTCTCTTAGTAAAAATGAAATTTGTAAGGGATGCATGCTAAGTAAAAATATAAAGAAAGAATTTCCTAGTAGTGACAACAGAGCTTAGGGCATCTTATATCTGTTTCATTATGATGTATGTGGTCCCATGTCATCTCCCTCACTCAGTGGTTGTTTGTATTATATTATTTTTATTGATGATTACTCAAGAAAATGTTGGATATATTTTCTTAAAGCTAAAAGTGACACATTTGATAAATTCAAAGAATATAAAGCCTTTATTGAAAAGCATATAGGGAAAAACATCAGAATCCTTAGAAAAAACAATGTAGGAGAGTTTGAATCTCTTTAGTTTGAGGATTTTTGCAAGTCAACATGAATCAAGAGATAGTTGACCGTGCCATATAACCCTCAACAAAATGGTGTTGCTGAGAGGAAAAACAGGACTATTTGTGAGGCAACGAAAGTAATGATGTTTGACCAGGATCTGCCAAATTATTTATGGGAATAAGCTACCTCCACTGCCGTGTATATTTAGAACAGGTGTCCACATGCTATTTTGAAGGACAAGAGTCCTGGAGAAATCTTCTCAGGGATCAAACCAGAAGTAGGGAATCTAAGGATATTTGTATGTCCTATGTATATTCATGTCCCTAAGGAAAATAGGACAAATATGGAACCCTCAGGCAAGAAAGGGGTGTTTGTGGGGTACAGTGAGAACTCCAAGGCTTACAGGATTTATGTAATAGGTCAAAGGAAAATATAAGTAAGAAGATATGTGACTTTCCATGAGGAAGATGCATTTAAGAAATCTAGAGAGCTTCAATAGGAATCATAATCAGTTCAACCAGCTTCACTCTCTTCTGAAAATGAAGAGCCAGATGATCAGAGCGAGGAACCTCATGAAGGGCCAAGTAATGAGCCTAGAACTCGCTGAAGTGTTAGAAATAAATCTTGAAGAACCTCCAACCAAAAGGAAGCCAGGGTGGCTTAAAGAAATAGTGCAGGAAGCAGAAAGGATAACTTCTCCTAAAGGAACTTTCAGGGAAAGGAAGAGGCCTCATAGGTTTGAAGGCTATGTTGCATTGATGAGCAACATTAGTGATGTTGAATCTTCTTCATTTGAATAAGAAGATAAATTACAAGTATGGAAGGATGCCATGCTTGAGGAATAGAGGTCTATTATAAACAACAATGTTTGGGACATTGTGCCAAGGCCAAAAGACAAATCAATGGTTTCTTCCAAATGGAACTATAAGATCAAACATGCAACTGATGGAAGTGTGGAAAATTTCAAAGCAAGATTCATAGCTAGAGGCTTCACTTAGAAAGAAGGAATCGACTATGAAGATACTTTTTCTCCTGTAGCCAGGTATACCTCCATTCGAGCTATTATTTCTTTAGCTTTCGAACTTGGTTGGAAGCTACATCAGATGGATGTAAAAAGAACATTCTTGAATGGAAGGATTGAACATGAGGTATTTGTGGAATAGCCATATGGTTTTATACTGCATAACAAAGGCAATCATGTATGCAAGCTAGGGAAGGCCTTGTATGGTCTTAGTCAGGCTCCCAAAGTTTGGTATGATAGGATTGATAGCTTTCTTAAAAGCCTGGGCTTTCAGAAAAGTGATGTTGATGCAAATCTATACTTCAAGGTAAGAGGTAACCAACCTGTTATACTAATCTTGTATGTTGATGATATCTTTCTAACAGGATATGAAGGGCTAATATCCTGGTGTAAGAGGGAGCTAACCTCAGAATTCAAGATGAAAGACTTAGGCTTGATGCATTACTTCCTAGGATTGGAAAAGACAGGGTGATATATTTCTGGCACAAGGAAAATACATAGTGGATGTACTAAATAGGTTTGGTATGATGGATTGCAAATCTATGTCTACTCCAATGGTTACCAACCTGAGGAAGCTGCATGATTCTGATACAGGTTCAGATTTGGTCGATCCCACCATGTATAGGCATCTGATTGGATCGTTGATGTACATGATCCACACTAGGCCAGATATATGCTATGCAGTGACTACAATGAGTTAGTTCATGACTGAACTGAGACAAAGACACTGGGTGGCAGCAAAGCACATCTTGAGATATCTCAGAGGGACCATTACTTATGTTCTGAGATATACATCCAATGGTGGTTTATTTCTACATGGGTATGCAGATGCTAACTGGGCAGGAAGCCCAATGGATCAGAAGAGTACTTCCAGATACTTCTTCAGTTTAGGATCCACTATGATCCTTTGGTAAAGCTGAAAGAAGGGATCCATTGCACATAGTACAACAGAGGCTGAGTACATTGCAACAAGTGATGCTATTAAGGAAGCAATATGGCTCATAAAATTGGTTTTTGGGTTGTTTCATGACAAGCTCGAGATGACGATGGTTCACTGTGATAATCAAAGTTGCATAAAATTAACAGAGAACCCGATATTTCACGATAGTTCAAAACATATTGACATGAGGTACCACTACATCTGAGACTTGGTCCAGGGAAAAAATGTAAAGTTACAGTACATATCCATGAGTGAGCAGGTAGTTGATATCCTGAAAAAGCCTCTGACCTAGAGACAATTTGTGCAGCTAAGAGGCAAGCTTGGTGTGGCTGAGAATGACTCCCTCGCTGAGAGGGAGTGTTAAATTTGGCAACATCGACAATCATTATCCAATGAGAGGCCATATGGGCCACCCTGAGGCTAGCCAGGAATATTTGAAGAGTCAACCAGTCTTGTGAGGTATTGAAAAAAGCTAGGGGTAATGTACAACCTCTGTGAGTCAAATCAAAAGTCAGGACAAGTGAGATGCTATGTGAGTCTAATGAAAAAGTCAGGGGGAATGTACAACCTCTGTGAGCATAGACAGTCTAGTGCAAACATTAGGGGGGATGTACAACCTCTATGAGCATAGACAGACTAGTGAAAAAGTCAGTGGGAACATACAACCTATGTGAGCCTAGTCAAACCTTGTGAGCCATGAGAAAAAGTCAAGGCATCTAGCAAAATTTAGGTTGAATATAAAATTCCCATGAGCTAGAAACAAACGATATTCCAATTATGCAAATGATGTAATTGTGTTGATCTAGCGTGTTGGAACGTGTAAACATTATCCACCATGAAGAGAATTTCGAATTGCCTTGTCAAGAGTTGTAACTAAATTCTTGAGTCTAGTTCTATGTTAGAACTAAAGTGTAATGTTGAGTTGCAACTAAAGTCTTGAGTCTAGTTATATTTTATTAATGTTGAGTTGCAACTAAAGTCTTGAGTCTAGTTCTATTTTAGAACTAAAGTGTAATGTTGAGTTGCAACTAAAGTGTTGAGTCTAGTTGTAGTTTAGAACTAAAGTGTAATGTTGAGTTGCAACTAAAGTTTTAAGTCTAGTTCTAAGTTCGAACTAAAGCATGTTAGTATCAGGTCTAGTTCCAAGTTCGAACTAAAGTGTAATGTTGAGTTTTAACCAATCTCAATTCTAGTTCTAAGTTCAAACTAAAGCATGAAGATGAGTTATGTTTAATGCATGCAATCAGGTTACTATTTTGATCTTCCCCTCTTCCCCTCTTGAGCCTATATAAGAAGAGGTCGAACCCTCTCTTCAACACAGTTCTGCAACACATATTTCATATGCAGGTTGAGGGTGAAGCAATAGAGGAGCACATCAGTGATAAAGAGGCAACATATTAGAGGTGTATTTCAGCAAGGTCTTGTAAGTCTTTGTCAGGTTAGAGTCATCTTAGAAAGCTCTTTGAGAGAAGAACATTCATGGTGGATATTTGTAAGAGATATTACATTATTAATGCAATAAAGTAATATTGTTTGTTGGGGTTTTTCTCCCTATACAGGGTTTCCCCTAGGTATATGTGTTGTTGATATGCATGTTTACTTATCTACATAATTATTGCTATTCGATTATGATTTGTAATTGTTGAAGTATATTAAGATGGAATCAAAGTATTGAAGAAAATAAAAGAATTGATCTGCATAAGAAATCAAGCTTATAATCTAACATCCCGACCTCAAAAATCCTGACAGGATCCTAGCGCGTGCTAACCCCTCTATTCTCCTTCAGTGATGTGACCCTTCGCTATGATCGTAGGCCAATCTCTCGAGCACGTCGTGATTTCACCTATCGGGAACTCTCGATATCTCCATGGGAAACCAATGGTCCAGATCTATCCTTGATCCGACGAATCAAATCAAATCTCGAACTCGGATTTCGTGAGTTCCAAGAACTCCTACTTTCGATTTCCCAATTTGCAAACTCCCGACAAGACCAAATATACGGTTCAACTCCCTCCTCTGATCAACGACTATGATCAAATCACGATTTCATGATTCGCAAGTTATTATAACTTTTCCTTTGACTTCTCTGAGTCACGAGTTAGTGAAACCCTGATCTCTCGCCATGTGTCCCCCTTGATTGATGCTTTCGATGATTTCAAAATTTCGTAACCTCGCTCCTCCTGCGTACTTTCAAATCTTATCATTAATGCACTTTACCTTGATCGAGCGACTATGATTCTTTTGCGCTCAGATCGAATGATTGAGATCTTTCCCCCTTTTCACTTGCTCCTTGTTGTCTGGACACTGATCAGACGGTCTAGATATTTCTCCCTGAGCTTATGCTTTCTTCAGACTTAGAAGATTTTTGAAGGATTCAAAGGCTTTGACCATTGTCCTTCCTGCAAGTCCGTTTCTTGGATCTCGTTAACACTTATGAAAAGTGTTATTCCTCTTGAGCTTGGTCTCATGAGGACTTCAACTTCCCATGCACTCCTTGCGTTCCAAGGATTTCGATAACTTAGATCCGAAGGATTTATTGAAAATAAATTCCTCTCACCTTCCTGGGGTTCTCCTTTTTGGGTTCTTCAACTTCTTACAAAGTCCCTTCGACGCTTAGTTGAATCTCGGATCTGTGCACTCTTTGCACCAGATATTTACGCAATGTTCAAATTATTGCAGATGACTATGCATTCCTTGCACCAATCTCTTTGCAGTCCTTGCAAAGGGAAAGTTTTGTGCTATCTCTTCTGAGCTTCAGAACCGAAACAGATTCCGTCAATGCACTCCTTGCGTTCTGTGTGCACCCCTTGCACCACTTGAAAGAAGAGAAACAATTGAAACTTATCCTAACATTCATAGTTCCATCTACTCATAATGAAATTCATTCATTCATTCATGAAAACAAAATAAGAGAGAATTGCAAAACAATGTCCACACCATGCATTGGGTCAATTTTCCTCTGTTGTATTCATAAGTGAAAATGGCTACAACTGTAATAAAAAACCAAAAACAAAAAAAACTCAGAAATCTCCTACTAACTTGAAGCTAGCCTCATTTGGGTGTACATAACCTCTATTTATCTTAAAGGGCTCTTAGAGTTCCCCCTGGCTACTTGTCTACATCAAAACCTAACCTATGACTATCTTAGTCCAGTCGCATTCCATAGCCGTAGTGGAAACTCCCACTTCTCTCGCAATCCCTCAAGCATGTGTTAAAGATTTTTCCGACATTGAGTTAAGGCGTACTTCAAAATATCTACTGCAACTTCCAGCGCTGAGATTCCATAAAGACTCCCAGATGCTGATAGGTCCTGCTTTGCATGCTTTCCAGCGTTGCTCCTGCATCATACTCCCCTTGACAAAAAATCATGGACTCCTGTCCATGAGCTCCTGCACCGACTTTCCTTGCTTCTGGATATCAACTTCATTTTTCCAATTGGCATCTTCTATTGGCTATCCCTTCCACTTGACGAGATATTCAAAATAGGTCTTCCTTCTGGTATTTTTGTTGATCCTTTGATCAACGATCTTCTCCATCTGTGGTTTTTTTGCTACAAGCATTTGTTTCTCCCACTAAATCTTCTCTTGATCTTCTGATCCCTCAGTGTCATATTTCCAGTAAGGATACAGGTCTGAAATGTTGAATATGGATGATATCCCCGCATCTTCTGGCATCTCAATCTCATAGGCGTTTGCATCAAACTTCCTCAAGATCTTACACGGTCCTATCTTCTTCATATTTAACTTGTTATATGTTCCCCTGGGGAACATTTCTTTCCTGAGATGTGCCATAACTTGATCTCCCACTCCAAATTGAATTTCTCTACAATGTTGATCAACTCTGTGCTTATACTCTTGCTTATAGATCTACAACCGTCCTCTAATCTGGCTATGGAGTTTCTGCATTTCTGTAGCAAAATCTTCTGCTCCAGTGCTCCTGATCTCACTCTATTCCAAGTCTCTCAACTTAGACACTCCCCTGGGTTGCATTCCATACAATATTTGGAATGGGCTCTTTCTAGTGCTTCTGTTTGGTGAGTCATTGTATGCAAATTCTTCTTGTGCCAAAATCTGATCCCACTAATTATGGTGTTCAGTAACCCGACTCCTCAACAAGTTTCCAAAAATTTTGTTTACCACCTCAGTCTGTCCATCTGTCTGAGGGTGATAAGTTGAGCTGAAGGAAAAATCTATCCCCAACTTCTTCCACAATGCTCTCCAAAAGTGACCAACAAATTTTGTGTCTTTTTCTGAGACAATGCTTCTGGGTAGGCCGTGAAGTCTTACAAATTCCTTGAAAAACAGATTTTCAACATGTGTTGCATCACTAGCCTTTTGGCATGGGATAAAGTGTGGCATATTTGAAAATCTATCCACCACCCCAAATATGGAATCAAATCCTTTTTGCATTCTTGGGAGTCCCAACACAAAATCCATGCTTATTGCATCCTAAGGTCTCTCCGGTATTGGCAATAGTTGATACAATCCAATGTTCTATCTTTTTCCTTTTGCATGTTGGCAGATTCTACTTTTGTTCAGAAACTTTATCACTTCTGTTCTCATATCTGGCCATTAGTATGAACTGCTCAACTGTGCAAATGTTTTATCATGGCTGAAATGTCCAACCAATGCTCCACTATGTTTTTCCTTCAGAAGGTTATCCCTCATTGAGAATTTTGGTATGCTAATTTCCCTTAAACAACAATCCCTCTTGAATCATATACTCTGTCCACTAGATTCTGTCTCTTGACACAGGATTTTCACATGCTTCATATGCTTTCTTTAAATATATATCATCACAATACATGTCCTTAAGGTTTTCAAACCCCAAGGTCTTCACCTGAAATTCCTGTAGAATCAAGCATCTCCTGCTTAATGCATCAACAACCTTGTTAGCATTCCCAACAATATGTTTTATGACAAAAGTAAAATTATGCATAAACTCAACCCATTTCACATGCCTCTGATTCAATTTTTCTTGTCTGGTTATGAATTGTAAATACTGGTTATCGCTATACAAGACAAATTCTTGTGGGACAAGGTAATGTCTCCACTTCTTCAAGGCTTGAATTATGGCATAAAACTCTTTATCATATGTGGAGTATTTTCTCTTGGTCTCATTCAACTTCTCACTAAAATAGGCAACAGGTCTATTATCCTGGCTCAAAACTGCTCCAATCACAACTCCACTTGCATCACATCTCACCTGAAATGTCTTCTCAAAATTCGGCAAGACCCGAATTGCTTGTTCTGTTATTTTTTCCTTCAGTATATTGAAGCTCCTCTTGTCTTCCTCTATCCATTTAAAATACATGTGCTTCTTCTTCACTGTATCCATCATTGGTGCACAAATTCCACTAAAGTCTTTGATGAACTTCCTATAGAATCTTGCTAATCCATGGAAGCTTCTTACCTCAAACATACTCTTTGGTGATGATTATTCTTTGATTGCTTTCACCTTCTCTGGATCCATCTTTAGTTAATTTGAAGAGATCACAAATCCCAAGTAAATGAGTTTCGTCTTCATAAAAGAGGACTTCTTTAGATTTATCAATAGCTTCTCCTACTGTAGTATCCTCATCACTAGTGTTAAGTGCCTCAAATTATCCTCTTTAGTCCTGCTAAAGATCAATATATCATCCAGATATACAACCACAAAATTGTCAATAAAAACTTTCAATATCTCATTCATCAGCCTCATAAAAGTAGTCGGGGCATTCATTAAGACAAATGGCATAACAAGACACCCATACAAACCTTCATTTGTCTTAAAGGCTGTCTTCCACTCATCACCTTCTCTCATCCTAATCTGGTGATATCCACTTTTCAAATCTATTTTAGAAAAGAAATTTTCTCCACTCAAACAGTCCATTAAATCATCCATTTTTGGTAAAGGGAATTTATACTTGATGATGATCTTGTTAATGGCTCTTGAGTCTGTACACATTCTCCATACTCCATCTTTCTTTGGGCTCAACACAATTGGTATTGCACATGGACTCAAGCTCTCTCTGACCAAACTCTTGTCTAATAGTTTCTGTACTTGGTTCTTCACTTCCTCATTCTCTCGAGGTGTCAATATGTATGGTACTTTGTTCGACATACTTGCTCCTGGTATCAAGTCAATATGGTGGCTGATACTTTTGATGGGTGGAAATGAGTTTGGCAGCTCATCCACCACTATGTTAGCAAAATTATCCAACAATTCCTAAACTTCTTCAGGCAAATCATCCATTGAAGTACTTGTAAGGATAAACCTGGGTTTCCTCACCAAAACAAACTGTATCTTCTGTTCTTTCTTGACTTATCTCAAGAGTTCCTTCCCGCTCATGAGAAGTATGCTTGTGCCGGATTCCTCTTTCTCTTTCTTCTCCTTTATTGGCAACAACATGTGTGTCCTACCATTATTATCCAAGGTGTATGTATTCTTCCTCCCATCTATTGGCATGTTTTACAGACAGTGTATGATTTTCATTGATGGAAAGAACAACAACAAATATGGCAACAAACGTGCAAAGGATTGTAGGCAGGTCATTGATGAGAATATCAGAGTAAGCATCGATGAAAAATAGGAACAAAGTAAGCTCAGGAGTAATTAGCGCAGAGTCGATCGCAATGCCTAAGCTCGGGAGGAGAAGCGTCAGTGATCGTTGGATCCTAGTTAAATTCCCGAAAGAAGGAGGACCGTCAGATCGGATTGTAGACAAGAAGAATGCGTAGAAGAGGAGGAAAGATGTCAGGCGTCAGATCTGAGCTTAAGTTTCGACCATTGTTGGATCAGGGAGAACCTGCACGTTCATTAAAGAGAAAGAAGAGGCGAAATGCGAAATGCTGAAATATGTTGGTCTGACTCCATTTTAGAGTTTCGTAGATCAGGACTTGAAGGCTTGAGACCCTTCATCATAAGAAGGCAAAATCACGAAGTGGTGAAATCGTGAAATGTGAAATGGAGAAATGATCCTAGCCGTTGGATTAAGGTGTGATCTAGGCCGTTAGATCTAGGAGGTGAATATGACAGACCATGTCAGAAAGGATAGTCGTGGACTGTTGGATCAAGAGGACATGTGGCAAAAAATCAAAGCACCACAAAGACTCCATTTCGGAGTTTCGCAGATTAGGAAATCCAAAGGAAAGAGGTTCAAACTCGCGATACGTGATATCATGAAAAGATCTTGACCGTCAGATCACCAAGGATTCTAGATCGTTGATCTAAGCTCCATCTCGGAGCTTCACCTATCGTGACTTGGAGTGACGATAACTTCCATCACAAGAATCGCGAGATGCGAATTCACGATACGATCAGGACCATCAATTCACCAAGAACGTGGACCGTCGATCTAAGCTCCATCTCAGAGCTTCGCCTATCGTGACTTGGAGTGACGAGAACCTCGATCTAAGGAATTGCGAGATGTGAATTCACGATGAGATCTGGACCATCAATACACCAATATTATGGACTGTTGATATAAGCTCCATCTCAGAGTCTCGCCTATCATGACTTGGAGTGACGAGAACCTCCATCTAAGGAATTGTGAGATGTGAATTCACGATGAGATCTGGACCGTTGATCTAAGCTCCATCTCGGAGTCTCGCGTATCATGACTTGGAGTGACGAGAACCTCCATCTAAGGAACAACGAGATGCGAATTCATGATGAGATCTGGACCGTCAATTCATCGAGATTATGGACTGTCGATTAGGGTCGATGAAGGTCATAAGTTCACAAAAATACCGAAAAGGTGAAATGGATGTAGCCTATGGTCACATCGGTGGAAGATGGGGGAAGGAGGTAGTGTAGACAAGCTCCTTTTCGGAGTTTCGGGGATCGCGACTCGGAGTGTCGAGACACTTGGTCACACAAATGACGAATTGTCGAATGTTGAAAGGCCAAAATGAATGCAAGATCCCATGGAGCCAATCCAACAGTGTAGGTGAATTTGAGTATGATCGGAGGGCTAATGTTTCTCTTCATAGTCTAACTGCTAGAAACCATTGATGGTTTCTGCCAGAACATTCAAAGAGACTTCTGTGTGATCGCCAGAGGATCTGAAGAGTCTCCAAGCTTCTTCCAGTGAATGAAGACTATTCTTAGAGGGGATTGATAGATGGATGAGCATTGAAGTCTGTAACTGAAACATAAAGGATAATATCGACTATGCTAGAGAAGATGAGTAGTCTCAACTGCTAGAGAGGCTGAGGAATCTCAGTTGAACAACCAATGATGTTGGACGTGTAGTGGGAACCACCAAAGAAGCTGAAGAGTTGCTATGATCAGGCATATCACTCGAGATGTGGAGGAGATCGGCATGGTGTGAGCATGCATAGGAATTGCGCACATTGCATGCACAAGGTGCAGAAAAGCTATAAGTACATGGTACAGAGAAGAGATGCGGTTGCGGTTGTGATGAGGGATTCAGGAGGGAAGAACGAGGAGAGTACAACAACTAAAATGCAGAGCAGAAGAATGGTGGATCAAATGGAGATGGGACACAATGCGTAACGTGTGAAGAACATAAAGCGTAGAGGAGTGTGCAAAAGACACTGATGCAGATAGAGCAGTGCAGTATAGTAGAACAATGATAATCCTAGTAAGCCAATGATAAATATTGTATCACTGTGATAAGTTTCATCAACAAAGATTTATATTTCTGGGTGGTAGGGAGGTGCAAGGGAGGACTGGTGTCCTCAGAGGTTCAAGTAGGAGCTTGAACATAGGGAGTAGGTGCTTCCTTCTAGTGGGTGCTAGAGAAACCAGGGAGTTGGTGCTTCCTTCTAGTTGGTTCTAGAGAAACCAGGGAGTTGGTGCTAGAGAATCCAGGGAGTTGGTGCTTCCTTCTAGTGGGTGCTAGAGAAAAACAGAGACTTGGTGCTCTCAGCAAGTTGGAGCTTGCAAAATAGAGGTTGTAGCCTCACAATGAGTTGGTGCTCATATGTATGATAATGTAAAGAATGTAAATAATACTTATCATATAAAGAAGAAGAGGTTTTTACCCTGTATGGGTTTCCTCTAGAAAATAACTGTCTCTGTGTTTCTCATATATGTGACTGATGCTGAATGTGCCATTGCTTATTTCCCTACATTATTGTGATCATCATTGAGTGCCTTGTAAAGAATTTAAAAGAAGCATAATTG
>JZKD02S2003464.1:228778-262041 GCA_000966675.3 Picea glauca | reverse complement strand
TGGATGTAATAAGGATTCATTGGTACAATGGTTTGCTTCTGCCATGGAGTCTGAATTTGAAATGTCTATGATAGGAGAACTACCATTTTTTCTTGGTCTACAAATTACTCAGAGGTTCGAAGGGATGTTCATTTCTCAAGAAAAATATCTAAGAGAAATGCTGAAAAGGTTTCAAATGGAGGATTCTAAACCTGTGGGTACACCTATGGTAACTGGATGTAAATTAAGCAATAATGATGATTCACCTGATGTTGATCTAAGCTCATATCGATCAATGATAGGCAGCCTGCTATACATCATAGCATCTTGCCCAGACATGATGCATGCTGTAGGAATGGTAGGGAGATATCATGTTGCTCCCAAACAGAGTCATTTGTAAGCTATCAAAAGGATATTCAGGTATTTAAAAGAAACAATGACTTATGGTCTATGGTATCCCAAAAATCAGAATTTTCAGTTAACTGCTTACTCAGATGCAGATTGGGCAAACTACGTCGATGAGAGAAAAAACACCAGTGGAGGAGCATTCTTCCTGGGTGATTCTTTAGTAGCATGGCTTAGTAAAAAACAAAGTTCCATTTCTTTATCAACCACATAGGTAGAGTAAATTGTTGCTGCTACCTGTTGCACTCATGTATTATGGATGATTCAGACACTTGCAGACTTAGAGGTAAAATACACTGAGCCAATCCCAATTCATTGTGATAACACTAGTGCCATCCATGTGTCTAAAAATCCTGTATTCCTCTCCAAGACCAAGCATATTCCCATAAAATATCATTTTCTGAGAGAGCAGGTCACCAATCAGATTGTTCAGGTCAATTACATTCCCACTACAAAACAAATTGCAGACATATTTACTAAACCCATAGCCAAGACACCATTTGAATATCTCAGATAGAAGATGGGTGTCATCCCGTATCACATCTAAGAGAGTCCATCCTGTTAGGGGGAGTCCTGTATTGGTTGCATATCTGATACCTCCTAAAATTAATGCAACAACTCAGGGGGAGCATGTTTTCTTTGACATTGATGTCAAAGGGGGAGAAAAGAACAGGGGTGCCTTTCTTACCATCAATGCCGAAGGGGGAGATTGTTGGCATGTTTTATAGATAGTGTATGCTTGTCATTGATGGCAAGTAAAACAACAAAGATGACAAAAAACATGCAAAGGATTGTAGGCAGGTCATTGACGACAAGATCAGAGTAAGCATTGATGAAAAACAGTAACAAAGTAAGCTCAGGAGTAATTAGTGTAGAGTCGATCGCAGTGCCTAAGCTCGGGAGGAGAAGCGTCAGTGATCGTTGGATCCCAGTTAAATACCTGAAAGAAGGAGGACCATCAGATCTGATTGTAGACAAGAAGAACGCGTAGAAGAGGAGGACAGATCTCAGGCATCAGATCTGAGCATAAGTTCCAACCATCGTTGGATTAGGGAGAACCTGCATGTTCATTAAAGAGCAAGAAGAGGCGAAATGAAAAATGTCGAAATATGTTGGTCTGACTCCATTTTGGAGTTTCATATATCAGGAATTGAAGGCTTGAGACCCTTCATCATAAGAAGGCGAAATCATGAAGTGGCGAAATTGCGAAGTGCCGAAATCGTGAAATGCGAAATGGCGAAATGATCCTAGCCGTTGGATCAAGGTGTGATCTAGGCTGTCAGATCCAAGAGGTGAATATGGCAGACCACGTTAGAAAGGATATTCGTGGACCATTGGATCAAGAGGACACGTGGTGAAAAATCAGAGCACCACAAAGACTCCATTTCAGAGTTTCACAGATCGGGAAATCCAAAGGAAAGAGGTTCAAACTCACGATACGCGAGATCACGAAAAGATCTTGACTGTCAGATCACCAAGGATTCTAGACCATTGATCTAAGCTCCATCTCGAAGCTTCGCCTATCACGACTTGGAGTGATGAGAAATTCCATCATAGGAATCGCGAGATGCTAATTCATGATAAGATCTGGACCGTCAATTCACCAAGAACGTGGACCGTCGATTTGAGCTCCATCTCGGAGCTTCACCTATCATGACTTGGAGTGACGAGAACCTCCATCTAAGGAATTGCGAGATGCGAATTCACGATGAGATCTGGACCATCAATACACCAAGATTTTGGACCATTGATCTAAGCTCCATCTCGGAGTCTCGCCTATCGTGACTTGGAGTGACGAGAACCTCCATCTAAGTAATTGCGAGATGCGAATTCACGATGAGATTTGGACTGTCAATACACTAAGATTCTGGACCATTGATCTAAGCTCCATCTTGGAGTCTCACCTATCGTGACTTGGAGTGACGAGAACCTCCATCTAAGGAAAAAGGAGATGCGAATTCATGATGAGATCTGGACCGTCAATTCATCAAGATCGTGGACTGTCGATCAGGTTCGATAAAGGTCATAAGTTCGCAAAAATACTGAAAAGGTGAAATGAATGTAGCCTGTGGTCACATCGGTGGAAGATGGGGGAAGGAGCTAGTGTAGACAAGCGCCTTTTCAAAGTTTCGGGGATCGTGACTGGGAGTGTCGAGACACTTGGTCACACGAATGCCGAATTTCCGAATGCCAAAATGTCGAAATGAATGCAAGATCCCATGGAGCCAATCCAACAGTGCAGGTGAATTTGAGTATGATCGGAGGGCTAATTTTGCTCTTCACAATGTAATTGCTAGAAACCATTGATGGTTTCTTCCAGAATATTCGAAGAGACTTCTGTGTGATCGCCAGAGGAGTTGAAGAGTCTCCAAGATTCTTCTAGTGAATGAAGACTATTCTTAGAGGGGATTGATAGATGGATGAGCGTTGAAGTCTATAACTGAAACATAAAGGATAATCTCGACTGTTCTAGAGAAGATGAGTAGTCTCAACTGCCAGAGAGGCTTAGGAATCTCAGCTGAACACCCAGTGATGCTGGACACGTAGTGGGAACCACCAGAGAAGTTGAAGAGTTGCGATGATCAGGCAGAGCACTCGAGATGTGGAGGAGATTGGTGCGGTGTGAGAATGCAGAGGAATTGTGCACATTGCATGCACAAGGTGCAAATAAGATATAAATACATGGTACAGAGAAGAGATGCGGTTGCGGCTATGATGAGGGATTCAGGAGGGCAGAAGGAGGAGAGTACAACGGCTGAAATGCAGAGCAGAAGAATGGTGGATCAAATGGAGATGGGACACAGTGCGTAACGTGTGAAGAACATAAAGCGTAGAGGAGTGTGCAGAAGACACTGATGCAGACAGAGCAGCGCAGTATAGTAGAACAATGATAAGCCTGGTAAGCCAATGATAAATATTGTATCACTGTGATAAGTTTCATCAACAAAGATTTATATTTCTGGGTGGTAGGGAGGTGCAAGGGAGGACTGGTGTCCTCAGAGTTTCAAGTGGGATCTTGAATACAGGGAGTAGGTGCTTCCTTCTAGTGGGTGCTAGAGAAACCAGGGAGTTGGTGCTTCCTTCTAGTTGGTGCTAGAGAAACCAGGGAGTTGGTGCTTCCTTCTGGTTGGTGCTAGAGAATCCAGGGAGTTGGTGCTTCCTTCTAGTGGGTGCTAGATAAAAACAGAGAGTTGGTGCTCTCAGCAATTTGGAGCTTGCAAAACAGAGGTTGTAGCCTCACAATGAGTTGGCGCTCATATGTATGATAATGTAAAGAATGTAAATAATACTTATCTTATAAAGAAGAAGAGGTTTTTACCCTGTATGGGTTTCCTCGGGAAAATAACTGTCTCTGTGTTTCTCATATATGTGACTGATGTTGAATGTGCCATTGCTTATTTCCCTGCATTATTGTGATCATCATTGAGTGCCTTGTAAAGAATTTAAAAGAAGCATAATTGTTTAAGCACGGGAACAACTGATTCACCCCCCCTCTCAGTTGTGAAACACCATCATGAATGAAATTCCTTTCTAACTGCCATGGTCTTCCCAACAGAATATGGCATACATCCATGGGAATTACATCACATATAATTTCATCTCTATATCCTCCTATCTTAAATTCAACCAAGCATTGTTTAGTGACCATTACCTAGTGTCCTTTTTGCAACCATGAGACTTTGTATGGATTTGGATGTGCAGTTGTATCCAGCTCCAATTTCTCCACCATCTATATGGATACTAAGTTATCAGTGCTCCCACTAACGATTATCACCTTGCATACTCTGTCTTTAGTCTTGCAAATTGTTCTGAAGAGACTATTCCTCTGCACTAGCCTTTCAACTTCTACCTCTGGTTTCAAGGGAAACTTCTTCAACATCAAGGATCTTCCATCCTCTTCTCCTTCTTCTTCAACATATCTTCTTTGTGCTTCTGAAATGTGAACATCACCTCCTCCTTCTTTCTTTTTCTTGGGGAATTCCCAAGACATGTGCCCTGTATTTCCATAGGCATAACATCTTATTTCTCCTCCTCCTCTTCTTCCTCTTCCTCTAGAAGAACTTTTTCCACCACCCTGTCTTTCTTGGGAATTTTCTCCTCTTTCCGAGTGACTGTGTGGTTTTTCAGCCTCATCCTTAGACTTATGTGCCTTGTCATGGGTAGCTCCCTTAACTCTGGTTGGGGCTGGGATTTTACCTCTTCCTCTTTGGATTTGTTTTATGGCCAACTTCTCCTCTGCCTTTTGTGCGAACTGATAAGCATCCTCCACTGTCTTTATCCTAGATTTCATATCTAAGTCCATTCATATATCTGAAAACTTTTTCTTCATCTCTCTCTCTTTGTCTAGTTCTTATGTTCAACATATAGAACTCCTCTGTGTACTCCTTAATTGTCATCCCATTTTGTCTTAGGTTCTGTATCTTCCTGAACAAATTAATCTAATAATCCTTGGGCATGAAATTAGCCTTCAGCTTGGCTACCATTCTGTCCCAATTATTTATCTTCTGCTTTCCTTTTCTTCTCCTTTCAGCCTGCAGTTCATCCCACCACAGTGTTGCATGTCCTTTTAGCCTGGTGACATCGTGTTTCACCTTTCTCTCTTCATTGACATATTCATAGTCGAAATGTTTGTCCATGGATCCTATCCAATCGAGAAGCTCTCTAGCATCTAAATTGCCTTCATACATTGGGACCTCTATATTGGTTCTGCCTCCCAATCTAGCAACTTCTCTCAGCAAGTGTTCTTCAACAACATCCTCTCCTGCATATTTTTCGTCTTCTACCTCTTCTCTCTCTACATCACTGATGTCTCCAACATCATTGCTCATCTCTGCATTGCCTCCATCACCTCTAATCTTGCACGAAGTTCTCACATATTCCTTTCTATAGCTCGATTGGGTAAAGGTGCTTTTGATCGTCTCCTTGGTGGAATTGTGTTGACTATCTATCACACATAGAGTACAACTTCGAGTTCTTTTGTCTCCTCTCCTTTTTCCTACTATCTGCAAGAAAAATTCAGCTCTAAAACCACTTGATGCAGACCCCCCTTCTCTCCTAAGAGTTGCACGAACTCTCAGTCTAGGATCGATCAAGAAACTGAGTTTGATTGACTCTCTAGGTCTCTTCTAGACCCCAAACCCAATTACATAGGTCCTTTCTCCAAATAAGTAGGTCGTATGAGACCCGTGGGCCCTCTCTTGAGCGTTTTTTAAACCTCAATGCCAAATGGGCACTAGCTCTTCTCTGGCTAAGCCCTTTTCTTTATGTGACTATGACTGTGACCACTCGCCTAATCAAAAGGCATGTCGCGACTTTGTGTATCAGTTCTTTGCATGTGAATCACCCCAAATCTCCTAACCTCTGAAGTCCTGACAGGAGCCTAGCACGTGCTAAAACCTCTATTCTCCTTCACTGATGTGACCCTTCGCTATGACCGTGGGCCAATCTCTCGAGCGTGTCACGATTTTTCATATTGGGAACTCTCGATATATCCTTGGGAAAATAATGGTCCATATCTCTCCTTGATCCAATGACTCAGATCAAATCACGAACTCAGATTTCACAAGTTCCCAGAACTCCTACTTTTGATTTCCTGATTTGCGAACTCTCGACAAGACCAGATCTACGGTTCAGCTCCCTCCTCCGATCAACGACTGTGATCAAATCAAGATTTCATGATTCGTGAGTTATTATAACTTAGACTTTGACTTCTCTGAGTCACGAGTCAGCGAAACGCTAATCTCTCACCACATTTCCCCCTTGATGGACAGTTTCGATGATTTCAGAATTTCGTAACCCTGCTCCTCCTGTGTACTTTCAAAGCTTATCATTAATGAAATTTACCTTGATCGGGCGACTATGATTCTTTTGCACTTAGATCGAATGACTGATATCTTTACCCCTTTGTGCTTGCTCCTCGTTTTATGGACACTGATTGGACGGTCCATATATTTCTCTCTGAGATTATGCTTTTTTCAGACTTAGAATATTTTCGAAGGATTCGAAGGCATCGACCTTTGTCCTTCTTGCGAGTCCATTTCTTGGATCTCATTAACACTTATGAAAAGTATTATTCCTCCTTAGCTTGGTCTTGTGAGGACTTCGAATTCCCACACACTCCTTGCATTCCAGGGATTTCGATAACTTAGATCCAAAGGATTTCTTGAAGATAAATTCCTCTCTCCCTCCTGGCATTCTCCTTTTTTGGTTCATCGACTTCTTACAAAGTCCCTTCGACGCTTAGTTGAATATTGGATCTGTGCACTCCTTGCACCAGATCTTTACGCAAGGTTCAAATTATTGCGGACGACTATGCACGCCTTGCACTAGTCTCTTTGCACTCCTTGCAAAGGGAAAGTTTCGTGCTATCTCTTCTGAGCTTCAAAACTAAAACAAATTTCTTCAACGCACTCCTTGCATTCAGTGTGCACCCCTTGCACCACTCGACAAAAGAGAAACAATTGAAACTTATCCTAACATTCATAGTTACATCTACTCATAATGAAATTCATTCATTCATTCATGAAAACACAATAAAAGAGAATTGGAAAACAATGTCCACACCATGCATTGGGTCAATTTTCCTCTGTTATATTCATAAGTGAAAATGGCTACAACTGTAATAAAAAACCAAAAACTGGAAAACTCAAAAATCTCCTACTAACTTGCAACTAGCCTCATTTGGGTGTACATAACTTCTATTTATCTCAGAGGGCTCTTAGGGTTTCCCTTGACTACATGTCTACATCAAAACCTAACCTATGACTATCTTAGTTCAGTCACATTCCAAAGCTAGAGTGGAAAATTCCACTTTGCTCGTGATAACTCAAGTGTGCCTCAAAGATTTTTCCAACGTTGAGTTAAGGCGTACTTCAAAATATCTGCTGCAATTACCAGTGTTAAGATTCCATACAAAATCCCAAATGCTAATAGGTCCTGCTCCACGTGCTTTCTAGCGATGCTCCTGCATCAATTATTTTATCAACTTTATTCACATCGTAGAACAAGCCCTAATAATAGGTCGATGCAGTAACACTGACAAAATACACATCACACTTAGGATCATAGGTTAGATCTAGAACATTCAACATAAATAAAACACTAAGCATTCATAGATCTATCTATCATACATAAAAATCAATGCATTAAGAAGATTCACAACATAAACATTATAGCACAAATCAAACCATCAAACCTAGTGTGGGGCTAGGTCCACCAACTACTTCTTCTTCTTTATTAGGCTTCAATATTTTACATTCTTTTGCTCCTGTGCACTAAGCCATAGAACCAAGCTCTGCACCAGACAAGTGATATGCACACTAAGCACCAGATCCACCTTTCCAAAATCAGGTCAAGGCACAAAGCCAACTCCCCTATCAAGTACAAAGCCTTACATACACATTATGTTGCACTAATCAACCCTTAACTACTTTCACTTAGCCTTTCAGGCTATCGACTCTTCCCTTTCTACATTACATTCTTACTTATTTATACTTTTACATTTAGAAAAAGGTCTAATCATGGGTAAACCCATGGGACGACATCCCATAACCCATTACAAAACCCTAAGAGCCCCATGTTGGGTCCACAAATCCCACCAAAGAAGTGAGATCCGTGATCTCATCTCCGCCTAGGCGCTCCTTCCTCAATCACTATGTTGAAGTCCAAAAAGTGGTCAAACCTGACCAAGATTTCCTCAAAACTTGGTCGAGGGCCAATAATTATTCATGGGGATTGTTGGATACTATAGGAAATTAATAGAAGTATTCTCCAATATTTCTCATCTCGTTACATCTTTACAAAAGAAAGGAAATAGATTTAAATAGATAAAAAAGTTTGAATAATATTCTATCTATTGAAGGAATTTCTTACTAGTGCACCCATTATGAAGATTACTGATCCAAATGAAGGTCTTGTAATGTATACATATGCATAGAAAGAGGTATTTGGTGGAGACCTTAATTAGAATGGACATGTGATTTGCAATGAATCCAAAAATCTTAAGGAGCATGAGGAGTGTTCAACAAAATAGGGTATTCTAACACAGGATGAACACATTCGGTAACCACTCACACAACCATATCAAACATCAACACATCGATGTTTTTATGTGGTTAAAACTCTCAAAGAGGAAAATAGTCCACATCCCCAGCCAAAATGGCCACTTGAGGCAATATATTAATCCCCAAAAAAAATTACAAGAGAGTTTCTCACAATCAATTGAAACAACAAATGACCCTCCATTCTCTTTAAATAGAGATCTTGTACCAATCAGGGGTTAAGACATAGATCAATGTAGCAATTAATATCAAAGTGGATATGAACACATTAATATTAACTAACTCATAAGTTTTTAAATATCTTGGCATCCCCCCTTAATAACAACTTGGGATAGGATTAAAGGATTTACAAAGGAAACATAGTAGGAGAAGGAAGAGGCATTAGAGCATATCCCCCCTGTAATGACAACTTCCTGAACTCCTACCATATATTGAAGTTTGGGAAACTTCACTTCTATAAGAGACTTTGGGAAAATGTATGAAACTTGGTATTCTATAGGGAAAAAGAGAACTTCAATAACTTGAACATGAATGATATTTCTAATGAAGTGCATGTGTATCTCGATGTGTTTGTCATGCTGATGTTGAACTAGATATTTGGAGATATTGATGGAAATTTTATTGTTGCACTCGAGGGTGTTCAGACATCGCTATTGGAATAAAAAATATGAAAGGATTTGTTGAAGCCAAAAGGATTCTTGACTTGCATTAGCCTCTACTTAGTACTCTACTTCTATTGAAGAAATAGAAATATCATGTTGTTTCTTACAAGCCCAAGTGACAGGTCTCGAACCAAGGTTGAAAAAATAACCTACAATATACATTTGATCAATAGGGTCATCATCCCAATCTGAATCAACGAAACCAACCAACAAAGGAGTCCCCTTTGAACTATAATGTATCCTAAACTCAATTGTACCCCAAACATACCGAAGTATCCTTTTTGTTTCTTTCCAATGGATTTCATGAGGTGTTTGGATATACCTAGAAACAAAACCAACAACAAAGGAAATATGACGACAAGTATGAGTCAAATATAAGAGGCTATTGATTAAGTGATGGTACAAAGTGGGATCACCTTCAGGAGTAGTACAAGTGGAAGTAAGTTTGACTCCAAAATAGAAGGGAGAAGGGGTTGGCTTAGAATCTTCCCTATGAAAGAGACGAAGAAGGTTTTTTGGCACATTGGAAGACCCAGGGTTCAATGCTTAACAACGCACCAACAAAACCCTGACTACTGACCCTTTAGGCAACGCCTGCGAAGAAGGCGAAGTATCACTCGAGGTAGAAGCAGGGGGGGTTACATGATGCAGGTGTCTGTAACCTAGCTGGGACACAAATCTGTGATAAGAGCACTTCGTAGGAATTGAACATCCATTATTTTAATAACCTCATTAAAACCACATATCATAAACAAAGACAAATAAGCACAATAACCACAAGTGATTATGCACCCTGAGCACTTGTGAGTTAAATCTAGCATTCATTTACCCTTAATCATAAGTAAAATACTTAAGCAACAAAAAATTCATTCATTACACATCATAATCAAAGAACTAAGAAAATGCATAACATAAATAACATTGTAGAAAGAAAACCATGAGACACCAAATATATCTGGTTCACCCCAGGGTGGGGCTACATCCACAAACCACTTCACCTCTTTATTATTCACCAAAATATTACATCGAGTCACTCCTGTGCACTAAGCCACATAGTCAAACTTTGCACAAGACAGGAGATCTGTGCACTAAGCACCAAATCCTCCTTCTTTACCTTCCAAAAATAGGTCAAAGGCACAGAGCCAAGATCTCTTATCACAACACTTAGCACCTTCTACAAAATTATAGTCGAACACAGAGCATCGACCACATACTTTCCTTCGCACAAACAACTACTCAAACTACTTCTTCTACAATATATTCCTCTTTATTTATAGTTTACAAAATCTTACAATAAGGCCTAAACATGGGGAAAACCCATGGGCCGACATCCCATAAACCCATTACAAAACCCTAGAGGACCTGTTACTGGGTCCACATAACCCTCAAAATAGGTGACATCCATGATCTCAGCTACGTGAGATCCGCTATCTCAGCTCCGCCTAGGCGCTCCTACTTAGACCAGCATGTCAGAGTCAAAAAGTGGGCCAAAATTGATCAAATTTTCCCCAAAACTTGGTCAAGGGCCAATAGGCCCGCAACACTAACTTTTGACTCACCCTGCGCCACTCAAGTCCAGACAATGCTACTTCAAAAGCCTTAATATTAACTCGAGCTTCCTCGACTTGCTGCCTCGCATGCACCTCTTGCTCAACGAGCTCCTGGATTGTCTTCTCTGTAACAAGCCCTTCTAGGCATTGTTCTACTGCTGAAACTACTTGACCTAATTGTGAACCCTGGCTATCGATCTCCTCGAAAACCTTTCAAGATTCATCCTACACATGTTGTAAATTATGTGTTACTTCCATCACCTTACCCTAGAGGGCAGTGATAGGCTATTGTACTGTGCACTACTCCTAGGATCTCTTAATCCTTTCCACTGCTGTGAGAAGATTCATCTATGCCTATAATAAAAATGTTTGCTATTGTGCCTCTCGTAAATGAGCTTCTAGCTTCTTTAACTCTGGATCCTCGGCAAGGCGTTCCTAAATCTGGGTGCTTCTGTCACTTAATTGTTTACATGCCGAGGCAAGGGATTTTATACTTGCTACTATGGTTCTCGCGGACTCCTCCTTCTGGTCACGCACCTCTTGTAGGGTGCTCAACACTGTTTGGGCCTCCAGTTCATATATCTTAGCCTAAAAATATTGGAGGGTCTCTGCGATCTTCACTACTTGAGCTTCGACAAGCTATTTCTCCTCTTGTACCAAGCCTGAGACAGAGTGACACACTTTTCCTACTGCTTATTTGTCCATGTCTTTCTCTATGATAAAATGCTCTTTTTCCTTATTTTGTTGGGCTTCGCCAACTTTCTTTTCCTCCCGAAGCTTCACCTGAAGCTCTTCTTTCTTTCTTTCATAGGTAGCTACACTGCCCTGGTCATAAATGTACTAGTAATTTGTCTTTCTCTTTTTACAAGGCTTCTATAGCCTTCTCCTTCTCTTCCTGAGATTTATGGAACCGAGCTTCTATTGCATCAACAAGCCTTCTTAGCCGGGCTTCTCTTTCAACGGTCATTTCTCTCTTTTCCCTTATGTATGCCTTCAAACCTACCTCCAAAACTTTGACCTGTTCTAGAGGTACTCGTTTAAGGTTAACCTCAACATCCAAGTTGGGGATATCCTGTACTGCAACGGGGGTGGGAAAATTGATGCTATACTGGTGGAGGGTGATCCAAATCCCTGGTTCACCTTGTAGAGTTGGTTCATCCTCCAAGTATGCGGTCTGTTATAAGGAAGGTGAAAACGGTGCAATAGGCACTGTACGAACCAAGTGAACAGTCTGCTGCACTTCCTTCAAATCTCTCTCAATATTTTCATATAACTCCACCTGTTTCTCTTTGTATCTCTACAACATGTCTTCAGAGGTGTCCTCCATATCTTCGTGGACCATACTAATGTCGTCATGAGTGAGAGTGGCTTCTAACTGTGGCTTATTGGCACACATTTTATTCCTTGTTGAAGGTTTCTTCGAAGTAACTTTCCTCTTTTGTGGTGTCACTGTCCCAACAGAGGGATCTTTAGGTGGTGGGGTGCTAGATCCTACGACTAGTGATGGAGGGAGGTCAACTATAGATTTTCCTCTTCCTTTCCCTTCTTCTCCTTCATCTCCTCATCCTTGTCCTTCTGCTTCGTCTTCTCCTACAACTAGCAATCTAGACCCGTTATCTTCAGAGTTTTCCTCTTCATCCTCTTCATCACTCGCTATGTCTTGGAATTCAACCTTCTTTTTGTGTTCCCTCTTATTCTTCATCCCACTGGACTGTCTGACATGTTCAAATTGCATAACCATCAGGCTTCCTATAGTATCGGTGTCAGATAACTCTGCATCGACGACATGTACAAGAAATTATTTTGGCCATTCCTTTATAATCTGTTCCATATCTTCATCCGTGAACTTATAGTATGACTACAATTCTTCTTGGTGCTCATCTCTTCACACAATGATGTAAATGAAGTAGGGATCAATGCATAACTTCGCTATGGGTCGGTACTGAAGCAGAGTATGCAGTGTCATATGAGGGAATGATTCAATGACGACTTTCAACTGCTGATAATATATGTGAAACACAACATTAGACTGCCACTACTTCGTCATGTCGTTGGTATACCACAGGGTGGAAAACCAAGTGGCCAGGGGCTTCATAGGTTCAATCTCTGGGAAAGTAGCCCCTTCAGGCATCTACCAAGCCACAAATGCAATCAGTATGATCAACCAACTGTAGTGAAACTCACATCCTAAGTCCTAAGCTTCATGACAATATTTTTCTAACTTGTTGATGAGGTAGTTCACCGAATTCATCTGCAGGCCCTCCACACACTTTCCTGCGAGGTCCACCACAAACCCGGTGACCTGTGTGGGGCATTTCTTCCTCACTAGATTTCTAGCTAAGATTTGACAAGCAAGGTGCACTATTCCATCCTATATGGAGGCTACCTTGTAACCTCTCTTCCCCTTTTCTACCTCTCGATAGGATTCTTTGATGTGTTGTGCTAAAGAATGGTCTGAGGTATTCCTTGGGTAGAACTGTAGTGGGTCGGGACCCTTCAAAATTAAACTTGTGATCTGATG
This sequence comes from Picea glauca, assembly GCA_000966675.3. Taxonomy (NCBI): domain Eukaryota; kingdom Viridiplantae; phylum Streptophyta; class Pinopsida; order Pinales; family Pinaceae; genus Picea; species Picea glauca. The sequence continues at coordinate 248,864 of JZKD02S2003464.1, read as the reverse complement.
GATCAACACCAAATCCAAAATAATTATTCTGTCGAGCCATAGATATCCACCATCATAGCATGACAGAAGGAGTTTAACGCAAGTGTTAACCTCCTGGTGGCGGACAAAATGAAAAATATTCATTACATTTAATATGGTTGATTGTGCTGCCCATAGGGGTGTAGACTGATTGGAAAATGCTGTGTAAATGGAAGGAAATATGTAAAAAGAGGTCTTAAGGTCGATTCTCACCTTGATTTACTCGGAGGGCGTGCTTGTGGGATGTGTGTTCCTCTCTAGGGGTTATAAGGCAGCCGACAAGATTCAACCCCGTGTCACACGAGTACGATACTGCTGCTGTTACCGATTCCCCTAGTTACAATATATATATATGTGTGTGTGTGTGTGTGTGTGTGTGGTTTATTGAGCCAACCCCTTGATCCATGGCTGCGAGATGAGGTGAGGTTTCTTTCTATTTTTCTTTGTTAAGTAACGGTGAGGATCTAGCATGGTGTATTTCTTCTGGTCTCCTAAGTTGAAGTCATTGTGCTGCAACAACAAGATCTGCCCTAATTTACTTCCTACTATGCGAATTCCTTTCAGAATGTATGCAGTGAAAACGAAGTACTCGAAATCACGGGGGATAATATCACGGTTAACAACACCAGCCAGAGGCAGAATATACTCAGAAAGGATCGACGATATCTGCTTCGCGTTAGCCAGACTACTGTAGTTCTTGCTTCTTTGTTCAATTACAAGGTTCATGCGGGTTGAACAACGTCTGGTAAAAGGGGAAGCTTGCAGTCCCTTAGTCAACGATGCTTGAATACCTTTAGATATAAGTCTGTCAGCCATGAGTTTCCTAAGAACTTCCTTGACATACTTCTCCAAGTCGTTGGGTTCGCCCGACATTCTAGATTTTAAAAGACAATGAATAGACAAAGAAATAGGCAAGGTATACTTTCAGATAACGTGAGGTATCACAGTTCGACACTTGGACAATTCTCGACTTAGCTCAGTCAGTCACGGGTAGAAAAGAGTGGTCCCAGGGCCACGTCAACGAGCTAAGTAAGCGAGACGACGTAACAAATCTTCCAATGGACAGGAAAATGCTTCCATTAATGTAGATCTAGCTGTTATGGTGCAGTTTCAATGTCCAAAAGAAGTCTATAAACCCATAAATTCATTTCCTAACCTTTCTAGAGCATCATTCTAACGGTCGGGGTGCCTCAAACGGTCATATAACTTCGCCAAGGCGAAGTCCAAATTTGCATGGACCTGCTATTCCAACGAGGTTCAAATCTTGTGAACCTGCCTGCTGCGAGGTTCTGGTCTGCGAAGTCTTCCATTTGGTTTACTTAACTTCTTGTAGCTTTTCCAACTTAGCCTTCTTTTTATTGAGCTTTCTTGCCTTATTTGTTGTTATTTGAGTCTCTTTAACTGTTTCTGGAATCCTCTTTTCATTTTTATTCTTAACTTCCCCTAGCATAGTGGCTTCACAGTTTTGAGGTACCCTCAAAGGTTCTGAAGTTAATATCCCTTTTCTTAACACTTCCTGAGTGGGCATACTTCTCTCTTAGGTAGATAGGTCCTTCAAGCCTTCTTTCATTCTTTCAACCTTGATAGCTATTTATTTTTCTTTCTGTCCCTCCTGGGTTGTTATTTTTCTCTATTGCTTCGACTTATCATCTCGTTCTTCTCTTAGTTGGTGTATTTTCTTAGCTATGAAATCCCTTAATTACTTATTTTTCTTTTCTATATCTTCTTCCTCTTCTTTTCTTCTGATATGATCCTTCTCAATCCAAGTCTTACCTAACAAAAGAGGGAAAGGGGCGTTGTACTTAATAATACTAAAAACTTCAAATTATTCTTCAGTCGATGTTCCATGAACAATAATAGGTACAGTAGTTATTCTTCCACATAAAGCTATCATCTTGCCCTTAAACAAGCCTATCCTTCCTAAAGAAGGTACCACAGTAGGCTTTCCCAAAACTTCCCAAGTTTCTTGTCATAATATTCACTTGTGTTTCTTCATTTAATACTATACAGTCTATGTTGAAGTCTTTTATTCTTGCACTTATGCGTTGTTTTTATTTCAGGCTTTCTGGTAAACTAACATCTTTATGAACATCGATCGTTTCTTTCAACTGTAACAAAATAGTCTAAACTTCCTCTGACCTTTTCTCTTTATGATTTTCTAACATACCCTTAGTCCCTTGATCCTTTTCATAATTTTCTTGTCTTATGTCCCTCCCTTCAACTTTAGCAATAATCCTTGGACAATCCTCTACCTCATGAACAACAACCTTACACCAAAGACAAATAGGGCTTACCCCAGGGAATTCCTTGGAAATATGTCCTGGCCTTCTACAATTATAACACAAAGTCAATCCTATGTTTCTCTTAAATGTTCCCCAATCTTTTCTGTACTGCGCACTTCCCCTAGGATCATAGTGTTGGAACTGCAATTTGCAAAAATTCTTTCTAGGTTCCTGCATCCACTTATTAGTCCAAAATCTATTTCTATGCATAAGAATAACATATATTTCTTAATTTCCATTAAATTTAATCAAATAAAACCTTTCTTTCACTTGCGTCCTAGCCCTCAGACTAGTAAAAAGTCTATTAAACATACTTAAATTCATGCTTTTGAAAAATAAAATTTACTTATATTTCTCTTACCAAAGCACAAGGCTCACCTCTTTTACAATCTTACCTTTTTTCTTCAGAACAAATTCCTTCCTTGGAACAAAGCTTCACAAGTCTAGTAGATTACTACGCACTTCAACAACAGATCTACGCACACAACTTTTCTTTTTCTTTACTTTAGTTCCCAGCAATCATAGTTTTAGGTCCCAACAACAGAACCATTTGTTGGCACAGGGGCATACCCAGGGTTCAACGTTTAACAATGCACCAAAAAAACCCCGACTACTGATCCTTTTGGCAACACCTATGAAGCAGTCAAAGTCTCACCCAAGGTAGAAGCTGGGGGGGTTACAGGATGCACGTGTCTATAACCAGGTTGGGACATGAATCTGTGATAAGAGCACTTTGCAGAATATTTTTTTAATGCTTAGGAAGTGAACATGCATTAGTTTATTAACCTCATTAACACCGCAAAGCATAAAAAAAGATAGATAAGTGCAGTAAACACAAGTGATTATGCACCCTGAGCACTTAGCACTTAGCACTGTGAGTTAAATCTAGCATTCATTTATCCTTAATCATAAGTAAAATACTTAAGCAACAAAACATTTATTCATTACACACCATAATCAAAGCGCTAAGTAAATTCATAACAAAAATAACATTGCACAAAGAAAACCATGAGACAACATATATACATGGTTCACCCCAGGGTGGGGATACATTCACAAACTGCTTCGCCTCTTTATTATTCACCAAAATCTTACATCCAGTCACTCCTGTGCACTAAGCCACAGAGTAAAAATTTGCACAAGACATGAGATCTGCGCAATAAGCACTAGATCCTCCTTCTTTACCTTCCAAAAATAGGTCAAAGGCACAAAGCCAAGATCTCTTATCACGACACTTAGCACCTTCTATAAAATCATAGTCGAGCACAAAGCCTCGACCACATACATTCCTTCTCACAAATCACTACTCAAACTACCTCTTCTACAATACATTCCTCTTTATTTATAGTTTACAAAATCTTACAATAAGACCTAAAAACGGGGAAAACCCATGGGCCGACATCCCATAAACCCATTACAAAACCCTAGAGGGCCCCTTATTGGGTCCACATAACCCTCAAAATAGGTGAGATCCGCGATATTAGATCTGTGATCTCAACTCCACCTAGGCACTCCTACTTTGACCAGCATTTTGAAGTCCAAAATTGGGCCAAAACTGATCAAAGTTTCCCCAAAATTTGGTCGAGGGCCAACAAGGTTACAAGAATACTTAGACTGGGAAAGGAAAATTCCTTGGTTTGCAATACTTGGAGGCTGAGTAAATAATGCAAATAGCCTAAGTCTATCATTTCAAATTTCTTTTTAAGGATGGATTTCACAAGGGTTAAAAGTTTAGGATCACTACTAGTGAGGATAAGGTCATCAACATAAATAACAAGTATTATGATATGGATTCCTACTTTCTTGGTATAAACATTAGGGTGAGAATGACATATAGAAATGTTAGTGTCAAGAAGAAAGTTATCCATTTTGTCATACTAAGATCGAGGATCTTTCTTAAGACCATAAAGAGATTTATTAAGGTGAAAAATAAGGTTGGATTCATTCTAGACATATCTGGGAGGTTGTTCCATGTAGATTTATTATTGCAAATCCCCATGTAAGAAGGAAGATTTAACATTTGTTTGATGGAACTCCCATTTATGAGAGGCAGGAAGGGCTAGAAAAAGGTGGATAGCATTCATTTTGGATATGAAGGAAAATGTTTCATTTTAGTAAATTCCTTCAACTTGAGAGAATCCTTTGGAAGTATTGATTTGTTTTCCTGACACCTATCAACTAAGTTATTGCGGTAAATATATGAACCTATGTTTCTTCCAAATGGAGACCAATGTTTTTTCAAATTTGGAAAGTGCCAAATACCCTCCACCTGTTGATCATGAAGACCCAACAAGTTTCCAATCATCTTAAGTATTGTAGTTCTTCATCATGAAAGGATAATAGATATGCATTGTCTTTTGAACAAAAGAGAATAAAAGAAAACATACTAAATAAGGAAATTTCTCATGTATATCTTCTCACTAAATAACCCTATGTCTATTCAACACTTTACGAAATCTAAAACAAAGGTCATATGTCCAAGATATGTTAATTTCCTCACTCATATCTATTTACCTCACTCATATCTATATTGTTATCCCATACTTAGTCATTTTCCTTAATCCCCATGCTCTTTTACTTAGTCATTTTCTTCACCTTCCATATTTAACTATTTCCACATTTAACCATTGCCATACTTAACTTTCCATTTTCATTTTCATATTACATTTTCCATTTTCCATTTTTCTTTTTCCTTTTTTACATATTTCATTTCCTTTATCCATTCTACTTTTCCATATTTCCATTTTCCTTTTTCCATTTCCATTTTTCCATATTTCATATTTCATTTCCATAATTCTATTACTTGCCTCCCCAACACTTCGTAATTTTTCATGACTTACCACATTTTACTCTTTTTACACCAAGTCTTCTATTGCAGATGTTGCATGACTTATTTTACTCACTTTACACTTCTCGTAACTCCACCAACCATTCTTTTAATTTTTAATAGTATTTCATTTAAATACTATTTCCTATCCTAAGTTTACTTCTCTTTATTTTGGGACACACCTCCCAATGACACATGGACGTGAAAACCTATTATACGTGGACACATGGAAGTGAAGTGGATCTACCCCTGGGTGACAGATGGATGGATAGAGATGACTAGACAATGACTTGGCATGATGATTGGGTGATGCTGTGGTAGTGAAAATATACTATGTGCACAAGTTATGAAAAATTCTATGCGTCGCTATACTTAATTCACAAATAGCATAGAGATAAAATTTCTTTATAAATATTTCATAAGAACCCTCCCACAATGAATGTGGGACAAATAACATTAAAATTTCAAATTAAAGGCCCAAATTTCATGAGGATAGATCAACAGTGGCTGAGTCTCCATGTTTTGAATCTCATAACTTTTGATCCCAATGTCCAATTTGAGAAAATGAGAGATAGTTGGAAAGGTAAAGAGATGAAGAACAAATTGGAAGTGGTTTCAATGGATGAAATAGCAATTATCAGGACCTAAAAATTAAATTATAGTCATAACTATTTTTGGACTTGGAAACAAATGATTTTTAGAAAATGATTTATTTAAGGAAATTCCTGAGCTTCTAAAGTGGGTCCCAATTGAGGGAAAACATATCTAATCTCACATTTACAAAGAGGAAAAATAAAACTATAACCATAACTAAAAACAAGTTTCACGAAGATGAAGAGAAGACTATAAAAGAATATGTAAAAGGCATTCAAAGGGTTCGTAATTTCCATCATAGTAAGTCAAGAAGCCACTTTGTTTTTCTATCATCTAGCTTTCTTTCTTACTTAGTAGTCATTCTTCCTTTATTGTTTCAGGATTTGTGAAAACCTAAGGTTGACTTCTGATTGTCTCCTTTTGTATTCCAGGTCTATCTTTCATTTCATGGTCCGTGGGAGCCTAATCCCAGTCCTCTTTGAAGGGAAAATGCAATTTACTTTTTATGAACTCTCAAATATTATTACTTTTTTTTATTAAAGACATACATTATTTTTTGAGGTTCCCAAAGAACTAGTTCGGGACATAACATTGTTGATCTATTAGAATTTAATTTTAAGCATGAGATTTCATATCCATGTCTATCAAAACATTTATTGCATCTAATGAAATGATCATTTAGAGTTTTCTTCCATATGTGGTCCATATTTTCCTTTCCTTTGCTAAATATTGTGTCTTACTTTGATGAATGCTATGATGGAAATGCCATCCTATGATAATGAATACTTGGTTGGTTTATAAATATTTCAACATAGTAAACATATTTTCTTCTTGTAAGATACCTGGTCCTTTTCATGTATTCTTAACATGTGAATATTTGTTTCAATAATAATCCTGGTCCTCTCTCAGGCCTATTTTAAATTCTTGTATATTAATTAAATATAGAGGAGTACCACCTCTTTAAAAAAAAAATGGGATTTTTCCTCATGATATTATCTTAAATACCATAAAATAATATTTTAGATCAACAAGAAGCTAACCAGGTGTTGATAACAAATTTGGTCACCTTCATTTTCCGCTCTTTGGAGTAATAAAAAAAAATGATATCAGAAGAAATAAATTTTGAATGATCATCAATTCATGGCATATCCCTCAATCTCAACTTCATCACACATTTTGTGGTTTCAAAATATGAGTACGTATGCTCAAGATATCCACTATTTTGTTTTAAAATAGAACTTCTTCTATGCACAACATAGTTGGTTTCTCTCTCGGCACTAAGTTTCCTCTCTTATACTTAGTCTCATTCTCGGTACTAATTCTTGGTACTTAGTCTTTGAATACTTTCTAGTCTCACTTATCCATACTTAACATGAGAAGATAAGGGGATTACTAAGTCTCGGTTCTTTCATTCTCTCATAATCATTTTACTTCTCATTCACTCTACCATACTTATTATTATTTCTTATTTCCATATTTCACCATTCATCTCCCCCACAATATCCCAATCCCCTTTTCCTCACTTCACACCCCCTACACCCGTCATACCAATCCATTATATTTATGTATTTTATTCCCCGTATCCTATTCCCCCTCTTTTCAATCCATCCACCCCCTACACCCATATGAACGATCCATTCTCTTTACTCAGTTTATTCCCCATATCCCCTTCCCCCTATCTTCACTCCACTCCACCCCCTACACCCATCCGATCTATCCATTATCTTTACTTAGTTCATTCCCATATCCCCTTCCCCCTCTCTACACTCCCTCTCTCCTCCCAAAGACGATCCCCTCTCCCCTTCTTATCCCTCCATACCCCTCACCCCTACAGACCCACGACGCCATGAAAATACAACCCCATGACATTCCATTGAATTACCATACCTCCTCTCTCCTCTTGTCCATATCCATACTTTCCAAACTTACCTCTTTTCCTATGTTTTATTCCACATTTCACAGTGAAACACATGGAACCTTATCTGCCCTATCCAATTGAGACATGTGGAAACCAATCATATCAATACATCTGGAAACCAAGCATACGAAGAAATGATCTTGATATTTTTGGAGTATTCCCATCAAATTCTTTTTAGTTTTGAATGTAAAACTCATTTAAATTACTTTGAAATGATTAACACCATTTCATTCTTCTTCTTGCTAGAATATATGGTTGCATATTTTGTTTTCATGTGTTTCATAGGGTTGTAATAATGAAGATGAGAACACTTTATTTTGATATTGAAAAATTCCTTTATCTTTTTATTGTCAAAGAGATATTTGGTCCATTTCTAAGAAAATGTTGTATTCAAAGAGAAATATGGTTATCAAGAACCATTTTAGACATAAACTAAAGAAATAAAGATTTGGGTTTTGTTGCTTAGAATTCTCTCATTTGGAAGTCCAATCCAAGAACATCAAGCTACATCTTTTGGACAATTACAGAGGAGTACCACCTCTATAAAAACACATAGTGATTTTATTCTGGTGAGGTTGTTGTTGGGATTGTGACCAATATGAACATCAACATTTTTTGTGACCATAATGGGGAACGATTTGTTTTCAAGAAATATGATACTTTTTAGGATCTGATATTTTTGGAAAAATAGAAGTAATCTGGTTGGAGTTTTGAACAATCTCTTGAGATTGGTTGAAGATGAAATGGGTTTTTGAAAACCTTGTTCAAAGAGAATCAAATGGCCTTAAAGACATATTGTTGAATTTTCAGTCACAAATAAGTTGTGACAACTTCCATATAACCAAATAACCATCCAATATTTGGGAGGATGGCCCCGTTGGTGACTCCATCATTGAAACTCTATATTTTAAAGAAACATTCCATGATGATTCCACAAAAAATATTCAACAATTTCAAGAAGACCTATATGAAGAATCCTCCTAGGAATTTCTTTCATGTTGTAATGATATTTTTCCTTCCTCATTAATCCCAACAAATGTTTTTCAAGTTACAGTGAAGGAAAAGGCACCCAAAGAAAGAAATGGTTGCATAAAAGTCCTCTCAATTTTCAAGGAGAAGTTCATCCTTTGCCAGATATTTCCATGGACAAGTTTCCCATGTTCTTCAGAAATACTTCATAGGATTCAAAGAAACATTTGATTAAGTTTGATAGTGATTGTGAAATTTATAATGCGGCTAAAAATGATGTTGCGGGCCGACTATTTATCTTAACTCTAAAGGAATATACTAGTGAGTGTTATTATTCATTGCTTCCCGTAACCATCACTAGTTGGGATGTATTAGAAAATTTATTCATTGAGAAATATTTCCCAAGGAAAGATTCACATTCTCTTTTATTGAAGTTGATTGAAATCTAGATGAATGAATAAGAAACAATCAAATATTTCACTTTTAGATTCATGAAAGTTCTTCATGAGATTCCTCAAGAAATGTTTTCAAATGATGTCATTATTTTTAACTGTTATGAAAATTCCTTGCCTGTGAATATGAATTTTTTATTGAAGCAAAAGGAAAAGTGCAGTTGGAAAGTGTTAATGCAGCAAGATCAAGTCATTGAAATACATGTTCATGAAACCAATGTTAATCTATTAAGCTTCCCAATATTTCTCCAAGACAATGGAAGAGTGTATTTTGAATAAAGAATTGATGAAATATGTGAAATTTTATTTTTAGATCTAGTTCCTGGAAAAAAAATGAGAACGCTAAAGTTCCAATTTAATAAGAATACCATCCTCTACATGTTCCATTGGAGGGAAATTTCAACATCTCATGTGCTCAATTTGAGAGTGATGATCATAATGAGTTCAAAGATGAATTTAAAGAACCTCCACTAGATGTACATGCATATTTAATTCAATATGATCATGATGAAAACATTGCAACACATTCTCAAATGGAATAGCCATCTTATACCAAGCTACAAGAAGAAGAATATTTACATTGGATTAATAGAAGTAATCATCACTTTACATTATATTTTTATGATATTGATTGCTCATCTGAAGAAGAGTTTAATAAATAAAATATCTTCCAAGCATCAAAAGAAGGGCATTTGCAAGAAGAAGATTCATGGGTGATATGTTTATTTTCTAAATATAATGAAATTGTTGATGAACAAGAAAATATAGCCTTACAGGTCTCCACAAATTTTCACCAAAAAATTATCTTTGGACCCTCATCATGGAAACACAGTCATTGTATGAAGGAAGAATGATTTCAAGATATTATTGATGAATAAAAAATCTTGGATGTGGTCAGTAATAAGGAGAAAGATGAAGACATTTTCAAATGGAAAATTTCTCATTCAACCAAATATTACAAACACTAATGAGAAACTGAGAGTTCATTTTATTGAGTCATGGTTCCAAAGCATTGTTTTCCAATCAATGCAATTATATTTTGGGCATATCTCGCTCATTTTTATTTTAGCATACTTTGAATGTGATCTTATTCCTTGATAACAACACTGATACATTCCCCAACTTTGGATTTCATTCCGTAGATCAGTTGGATTTCTGAATGTATCCATTGGAAATCTACTTACACTTGAAAAGTGTCTCTTTCCTCCAAGTAGGTTACGGTAGTTAGATATTCTTTGTACATAATTTGTTTCCTCAAACAAATTTTTGCATAATAAAGTGGTTGATATATGGATATGACTCTATATTCCATTAGAGAAGGTAATTGGTCTTCATATTATGGTGTTCTCAACAACCCATAGGTGGTCATTCTCATGCAGTTGGAGCTAGTTGTTGATAAAACATTTGGTCACCATGATTTTATGTTCTTTGGAGTAATAAAAAAAATGATATTAGAATAAAATAATTTTTAATTATCATTGGTTCATGGTGTAGCCCTCAATCTCATCTTCGTCATGCATTTTGTGGATTCAAAATTCGAGTTTGTATGCTCAAGATATCCACATTTTTTTCTAAAAGAGCACTTCTTCCATGTGCAATACAACTGGTTTCTCTCTCAACACTAAGTTTCCTCTCTTATATTTAGTCTCATTCTTACTACTTAGTCTTGGAATAATTTCTAGTCTCACTTCTCCATACTTAGCATGAGAATATAAAGAGAGTGTTAAGTCTCGGTTCTTTCATCCTCTCATAATCATTTTACTTCTCATTCACTCTACCATACATATTCTTATTTCTTATTTCCATATTCCACCTCTCATATCCCCTACGGGATCTGAAGCCCCTTATCCTCACTTAATACCCCCCACACCCATCTAATTGATCCATTCTATTTACTTATTTTATTCCCCATATCTTCACTCCACTCCACCCCCTACACCCTTCCAACCAATCCATTCTCTTTACTTAGGTTATTCCCCATATCCCCTTCCCCTCTCTTCACTCCACTCCACACCCTACACCCATCTGATCGATCCATTCTCTTTACTTATTTTATTCCCATATCCCCTTCCCCCTCTCTATGCTCCCTCTCTTCTCCTGAACCTAATCCCCTTTCCCTTCCTTATCCTTCCATACCATTCACCCCCATGGAACCACGCTGCAAAAGAACTCCACCCCCGTGACATTCCACCGAACCTCCATACCTTCCCTCTCCTCTCATCCATATCCATACTCTCCAAAGTTAAGTCTTTTCCTAAGTTTTATTCCACCTATCACATTGAAACACACGACACCTTATCCACCCTATCCAATTGAGACATGTGGAAAACAATCATATCAATACATGTAACAATCAAGCATACTAATACATGTGGCATCCTATATGACATGGGAAATGACATGGGAACTGACTAGGCGATGACAAGGATGTTGACTGGGCATTTACAGGGTTATGAAAGTTGTATTAAGTCATCCATTTTCCTAAGGCACAACCTCCATAAGTTCATTTTATTTCACATAAAGTTGTATGGATGCATTTACCATATAAAAACTACATTATCAGCTACCAAAATGAATGTGATATTTAAGAGGCATATTTTAACCAAGGGCCAAGATTGACCCACAGATTTGATGGATGAATACTGAGTAGTGACCTTCTGAAGTTCATAACTCAGTATCCAGGCATATATTTTGGGAAAACCATTCCTCGTTGGAAAGGTAATTCAACAAGGAATACAATTCAATAGGTTTCAAAGGCTGAATTTGACATTCTCCCATAAATTCAAACAATACTCAACTCTATTTTCATGGTTTGCTGGTAAATTTGTTTGGAACCTCGACTTCCCGAGGTTATAACTTGAGATCCAAAACTCCAAATTTCACTCAGGAGGACTCATTGGAAATATGGAATGATGAATATTGTTCATAGAATGGTTTCCATAGATGAGAGGTAAAATATCACGATAAAAAAATTAAAACACAATCCATATTTTTAAAAGGTGGTCAAATTGAAAATTTGGAAATAAAAATTTATTAAATAAATTTTATTAAAGATGAAATGGATCCCACTTGAAGGCACAAATTTCAATGACCTAAGTTCATTAATAAGAATTTAATGAAGCATTAATTCCAAAAAGAGGAAGCACATATGGAAAATTCTAGAAGGACAAGACCCTAACCACTTCAAGAAGCATTAGACACGGATTTTAAAAGAGAGAGAACACCATCAAAGAAGGGTTAGACGATTATAATAGAAACGATTCAACCATCAGTATGAAGCCAAGTTTCTGATCAACAAATGAAGATATCTGTTATTTTTTCTTCTTCTTCTACACTAATTTTCTCAAGGCTTTATGCTTGTATTTATGAACTCAATATAAGGTTGAGATTTGAGTGTTTTATTTATTTCTTCCAAGAATCTTTCTCTAAAAGATCATGGAGTATTTTACAACCATATATGTGACTAATAAATGTAAGCCAATATTTTCTAATTGATTCATAGAGTTTTAGTTCTTTCATTTGGAAATCTTTATTTTTTAGGATTGGTCAATTGGTTTATTGAAATGCTTTGTATTGTTGAATAGATTTTATGAAACTCCATAGAGAACTACTTCAGGGTATAAATTTAATGGATTCTTAGACATTGGGATTTCTGATCTTGAGATTTTTGGATTATTCCCATACAATTATTTTCAGTTTTGAATGCATAACTCATTTAAATTTATCTTAAATGATCAACGCCATTTCATTCTTTTTCTTGTGAGAAGATATGGTTGCATCTTCTTTTTGCATGTGTTTCAAAGAGTTTTAATAATGAAGTTGAGAAAAAATTATTTTGATATTGAAGCTTTCCTTTATTTTTTTATTGTGAAATATTTGCTTGGTCCATTCCCAAGAAAATTTTGTATTTAAACAGAAATATGGTTATCAAGAACCATTTTATACATAAACTAAAGAAATAAATATTTGGGGTTTGTTGTTTAACATTCTCCCATTTGGCAGTCCATTCCAAGAACATCAAGCTACATCTTTTTGAAAATCAAGATGAGTACCACCTCTATAAAAATGTAGGGAAATTTTGTCCTCATGAGGTTGTTGTTGGGATTGTGACCAATCTAAACATCAACAACGAGCCTCTTTTCTTTCAACACTTCCATCTACTACATATTTAGTTATATACACATATTTACATATGACAAGTTTTCTTCCTTTTGGAAGAGGTACTGTTGGAGTTACTTCACACACACCTAGGATTTATTTTTCCTAAGGTTATTCCTTGTTTATTAGTCATTATTAGTCATTATCCAGTCTCCTATATTTTAGGGGAGAATATTCCACCTGGAGAATATTCTCTTTCAGTTGACACTTTAGTTTGACTAGTTGAGTTGAGTTTAGATGTTGCATTGGTTTTGTCACCATGCAACATTGGGATCATCACCAACACACTACTCTTTGTTCAGTCAGTTAACTGAAGACTAGTTGACTAGTTAACTAAGCTGGGTGGCAGTTCACTCCCGTAACTGCCCGAGAGACTAGACTAGGTGACAGTTTACTCTTGTAATTGTTGGTGTGTGTCCAGATCAATATAGACCACCACTATGGCTCATTAGTTATTCATGTATCCTATATCTATTATAAATTATTCACTCTTTGAGTGTGGAATACAGTTAATGAGAATTATTCCATTCTTTCTATCTTGCTTCTTCTTTCTCAATTTCTTTCTGCAAATGTGTGTGGTATTTTCTAGCTAGATTTATTCAGTGCAGGTTAAACATATTTACATGGTATTAGAGATGAAAGACTACTAAGCAAAAGCTACACCAAAACATTTTTTGTAGGTACAAAAGATTGAAGACAACAAAAAGATGAATTATTCGCCGGAAATACTTCTCACGCCTCATAACTATTTGGAATGGGAGCCAAAAAAATTTCTTCATCTTAGTTGCAAACACTTATACCAAATAATCATGGCAATGGAAGTAGAGCTTGATTCTGTCGATGAGAAAAATGACTTTCTCAATAGAAAAGATATGGCCATAGGAAGTATCGGCATGTCTGTTTCTCCCGAACTTTTCCATCAAGTATATGAAGAATCACAAGGATTAACTCCAAATGAATTATGGACCAGATTGGAGGTTCTATTTGGGAATAAAGAATATTGTAAAGATTTCATGCAGGAGGTCGAACAGATAGAGCTAGAAGAGAAGCCATAAGAAGATCAAGTCTCTTATTATGAAGAGTCTTCTACAAAAGCTTTTGCAGAAATTTGTATTCCATTAATTGAAGATGATGTCTACTCCATTTCAGATTTATTTTTTGAAATTCATGTGGAAGATATATGGCATGCATCTTAGGAGTCACATGCAGACACTTTTGCATGCACCATGCATGCATTTTAGGAGACAAAAAGAGAGCCGCGTACATAAGGCGCCATTCTGATATTTTTTATCACAATTTGCAGAAAAACATTGGATATTTGAATTACTCTCGGGAAAATATCCAATTTACAAAACAAAATCGTCCGAAACGGAGTCTGGAAAGTGAAGTTATGATCCTTTTAAAATCAACAAAATTTCAGCATTTTTCTGGAAACGACTGTACAGTTTTCAAAATTTCATCCAAAATTTATTTGGACATTATTCATTACAAGAAGATAAAGTGGATATGTGTGGAAATATCAATGATGCATATACTTCATCAGATCCATCCAGACATCTACATCTTCAAGAAAATCTTCAAAGAGAACAAACTTGCACAGTTGCGAGGTCTTCTTGGAGTGAAGGACATAGTTGCTTAGCAACTATTTTTTGTTCCTTCTCATTTTATTTTTTTATGCATTGTAATTTGAGGGGGAGTTTTGTTCCCATGAGGTTTTCCCTCTTTCCTCATTTAGTTCAGTGTATCTTTTGTATTTGGGTACCTAAAATGGCCTCGTAACTGAGACCCATTCTTTATTTTCACCATAGTGATGTTTAGGGGGGGTGTTGGAGTTACTTCACACACACCTAGGATTTATTTTTCCTAAGTTTATTCCTTGTTTATTAGTCATAATTAGTCATTATCCAGTCTCCTATATTTTAGGGAAGAATATTCCACCTAGAGAACATTCTCTTTCAGTTGACACTTCAGTTTGACTAATTGAGTTGAGTTTAGATGTTGCATTGGTTTTTTCACCATGCAACATTGAGATCATCACCAACTCACTACTCTTTGTTCAGTCAGTTAAATGAAGACTAGTTGACTAGTTAACTCAGCTAGGTGGCAGTTCACTTCCGTAACTGCCCGAGAGACTAGACTAGCTGGCAGTTTACTCTTGTAACTATTGGTGTGTGTCCATATCAATCTAGACCACGATTATGGATCATTAGTTACTCATGTATCCTATATCTATTGTAAATTATTCACTCTTTAAGTGTGGAATACGGTTAATGAGAATTCTTCCATTCTTTCTATCTTGCTTCTTCTTTCTCAATTTCTCTCTGCAAATGTGTGTGGTATTTTATAGCTAGATCTATTATGTGTAGGTTAAACACATTTACAGGTACAAGATCCCAAGTATGATTTTCCATTAAGGAATGTTATTATTCATTCATTTATGCATCCCAATATATATGTCTAAAAACTTTTGCAAATGCTTTTGGATCACGAGCCTCTGAAACTTGAGCCAAAAAATAGGAGGCTCACTGGAACTGTGAATGTGTATGACACTGATCTCTAGGATCATCGACGAGATCACCAATTGCTTCTCATGTTGAAAAAACCCATCTAGGAAGCAATGAAACTAGTGCAAATTCATGTTCAATGGACTCATCTAGAGGAAGGTGAGTAGGAAGATGGGGATTTTCATCCTCACTATGATAATCTGAAAACAAAACTAGAATAAGAACATAATATGGAACAGATGTCAAAGATGGATCGCAGACCAATGATGTCACAAATTATGAATTAAGCTTGTAGGCCAACATATTTTCATCAAATTTAACATCTCTTATAATAATAATTTCATTGGAATAAGGTTGAATAATTCGATAGCCTTTGAAATATTTATAATATATAACAAAAATGTATTTTTCACTTTTATGCTACAATGCTTTCCTTTTCTCATTGGGAATGTGAGCCGATGCTAGACTATCAAATACATGAAAGTGGCTTACATTTGGCTTAATTTTATTCCATGCTTATTACAATGTTATATTTTTAAAATCCTTTGTGGGAGTGAGATTTACTATGTAATTTGCACAGTTGATGTCTTCCTCCTAATAATGAAGGCTTAATCCTTTATATTGGATCATACAATTAATCATTTCTTTGAATGTGCAATTATTTCTCTCAACAACACCATTTTTCTATGGTGTATATGGAATAGTATGTTGCATTTGAATGCCCTAACCCTTTGTAGTGCAATAATTAGTAAATTTGTTGTTCACATATTTTCTTCCATTATTTGTTCTTAACCTTTGAAGTTGACATCTAGATTATTTTTCTACAAGAACCTTGTAGGCCAAAACGTTGTCAAAAAATTCACTCTTAAGTTTTAAGTAAACCCAAGTGTGCATGGAGAAGTCATCAATGAAATTTAATAAGTACTTGCACCCAAAGAAAGAAGGAGAATAAAGAGGACCACACAAACCAATGTGAAGAAGATGCGAAGGAGTGAAGGCATGCCAAGAGGCATGTGTTTCAAAATCACCTCAATGATGTTTGTTGAGAATACAACTGACACAAATACCATGTCTACAAGAAACAAGAGGAAGACCAATCCCATATGTTGATTACATAGTTGTCACAATGAACGATAGTTTAGATGACCAAACTGCTCATGCCAAAGTTTTATCAAGTCATCGCTATGAACAAAAAAAATGAAGGAAAACATGATGACCCAAAGTTGTCAAATTTTTACAACTTGATAATATCATCAACAATTACAGTTGCTAGGATATGCTTAGAATATTTTAAATTCTTGATTACAACTTGATGAGGTGTAAACACTACGGGTTTACCTTCACTTGAATGAGTTATTTGACACATCGATAGAAGGTTATAAGAAAGACTTGCAAGACATAATATATCATTGAAAGGACCATTATCTACCTGAAATATTCCATACCCTACAACACTAAGATATCTATCATCACCATCAAATATTTGTTTGTTGTTACATTCATTAAGCACAAAAAAAATGGATTTATTGTTAGACAATTGACTTAGGTTGATGGAAAGTTGGCTTGGATTGTTGATTTTCATTGATTTCAACCCTTGGAGAGTGATATTGTAGATTAATGTCAACACTTAGAGATTGATGTCAACCCTTGGAGAAGTCCAGTAGTGAAGTCATGTAGCAAAAAAGTATGGGTAAGGGACCCAAGTTTGTTTTAGGTATAAAGGAATGGAGATCAAGGAATATGCAAGTAAGACTATTCTAGATGGATAATACATGTCATGCTATTTTCAGTAATATGTGGAACATCACATAACTCCTCATGGTTAGAGAGTTATGATCATGTGAAGTTGGATAACCCTCATGAGTTATCTAGAAGGTCAAACAAGTCAGTTATTCTAGAAGCTTCTAGAAAAAGTGTACTATTCAAATTGATGGTAACTAGGAGTCAATCATAGGTATAGTTGTTACATTAAGAAAATAATTAAAAATAAATTAGTTGCAACAAGAAGTTGTGAGTAAAGAGAAACTATTTAAATAATAAAGTAGTCAAAGTGGTTGAAAAGAGAAATTATTTAAATAATAAAGTGGTTGCAACAAGAAGTGGCGAGTTAACTATTTATGGATAAGTCAAAGTGGTTGCAAAAGAAAATAATTAAATAATAAAGCTAGTTGCAACTAGAAGTGGAGAGATTACTATTTGTGGATAAAGTGGTTGTGAGTGGACAAATGGTTAGAAGTGGGTTAGCCCTAGAAGAAGGAAGTTGGGTAAAGCTAGTTAGAATGTAACCCCTTGAGGAAGCTACTAGGAGAGTATAAATAAGAGAACAAGGAACTCCCATTACCACCTACCTTACCTATTGAATAATATTGAATATCTGTTTTGTGAAAGGTATATTGTAGGTACATATTGATGCAACAAGTTCCGCAAGTCTAAGGTAGTAAAAGAGGGTTAACGATGAAAGTTTAGGAGTTGAAGAAATACTTAAAAACCCTAGTTTTTGAGGTGTACGCGAGATGCAGTGGAATAAGGCACGTACATAAGTGGGATGAAGGAGAACAAAGAGTGTAAATACGTAGGATGAAAAAGAGAAGGTCATGTACAGTTTGGAAAATCCATGAAATCTTGAGTAAATGAAGATGCCAAGTCTCTAGAGTAAAAAAGAAAACTCCCAGGAAAGTCTACAATGATCAAGTACAATAGATCTATATACAAGTTGAAAAGGTATGTCATATTCTTATGTGTAGTTGGATATTATTGTCTCCATGAGATATGGTAATGAGAGACTGAAGATTTTCCCTAGAGAGGTTGTTGGTTTTATGGCACTTATTGTATGAGATAGATCTGTAGAAATACAACACTGGTATGGTTGGTATTCATTATTGTTACATCTTTTTGGGTTGAGTGTTGAGGCATATCTTGTATTTCTTGGTACATGGTTGAGATTTTTTGGTTGTGATGTGTTAGTGAAGTTGTTGGTTAGTTTGAGGAAGATTCATTGTAGTACATGGAAGGTACATGTGTGAGTGTTATTGGTATATCTTATGGTACATTATGAGAGGCTTTTGTTAGTGGTGTTGATATATGATTGGTATAAACTTGAGAGTACATAATAGTGAGGTTTTGGCACATGTTTTGATGTAAGAATTTATGGTATTTGGATGATGGATTGTTTGGTGCATTGTTAGAGACACTTTCTAGTAGTATTGGTGACACATGATTGGTTTGATGTAAGGATTTATGGTATTTGGATGATGGATTGTTTGGTGCATTGTTAGAGACACTTTCTAGTAGTATTGGTGACACATTATTGGTTTGATGTAAGGATTTATGGTATTTATATCATGTATTTCTTATTGCAGGGTATAATATGCAGGATATGAGAATAATAAGAGACATAAAAATAACAAATTGATATTGTCTCAGGGTGAGTACATAGAGGTGTTACAGAGGTTTATAATGCAGAATGAAAAACCAGTTAGTGCATCTTTGGCCAACCATTTCAAATTAACTAAGGAAATGTGTCCCAAGATACATAAGGAGATAGAATACATGTCCCAGGTCCCTTATTCATTAGTAGTTGGCAGCTTTATGTATGTGATGGTTTGCACAAGACTAGATATTGCACATGCAGTGGGAGTTTTGAGCAGGTATATGAACAATCCAGGTAAAGAACATTGTGAGGCAGTAAAGTGGATTCTCATGTATTTGAGTGGTACTTATGCTCATGCATTAGGTTTTGGAGGTTCAGACACTGTTCTACAGGGATATGTTGATTCATATATGACAAGTGATAAAGATAGCAGGAGGAGCACCACAAGATATATTTTTACTGTAGGTGGAACAAAAATAAGTTGGATTTCAAAACTGCAAAAGGTTGTTGCACTTTCAACAACAAAAGAAGAGTATGTTGCTGCTACAAAGGTTAGTAAATAAATGATTTGATTACAGAGGTTTATGGAGGAATTGGGAAAGAAGCAGGAGAATAGCAGGTTTTACTGTGATAGTGAGAGTGCCATTCATCTTGCATATAACTTATCCTTGAATTCAAATACTAAGCATATACAAGTCAGGTACATTTTCATATGATCCATCTTGGAAGATGGACATTTGAAGTTGGAAAATATACATACTAGCCAAAATCTTGTAGACACGTTAACAAAGGGAGTAACTAGGGAGAACTGAGTTCCTGCTCAGTTTCACTTGGTCTTCAAGCATGAAGGTGAATATGAGAAATTTTCTAGGTCCAAGGTGGAGCATATTACAATAGGTAAAGCAACAATGGATTTGTTGTGATTAGTCTCCAAGAGGGATAATGTTGGTTGTGGAGCTTGATTATCTTCTTGATTCAGGTATTTGTTTCAATC
>JZKD02S2003464.1:179181-209034 GCA_000966675.3 Picea glauca | reverse complement strand
TCTATAATCTGGACACATACGCCATGAGATATATTTCTTGAATACCATTACCACTGGTGCAGAGTAAGAACTTTGGCTAGGTCTAATAATGCCAGCCTCTAACATTTCTTCAACCTCGCACTGGACTTAAAAGCAAAGTGTGAACTCAAAGTATTCTCACAGGCCACTGTGGGGTTTAGTGTGAGAATGTATGAAACTAGGCAAATTTTTGGAAAAAGAAAAAAAATTCGAAGGGACTTCTAGACCCAGAGGGTCTATCAGGATGTCTTGAAGACTCAGAGATTGATAGAAATGGAGAAAGGTAAGGCAAGAGAAAATGGCCAAGGAAAAATGCCAAAAACCACAAAGAAATCAGGTTGTTTCCCCAGTGGAGTCACCAATTTTGTTATCAGACTAATTGGTAGGTGCGGACACTAACAGATCTCCCTGGATCCACCTGGATCTAGAACAAAACGGGACAGGACATGACTCTTTCCCTAAGTTATGACCATTGAATTAGCCAGTAAAGAGGAACACATGACATACCTTTGTATCGCTTCCTAGGGTCTTTGTTTCTCCCGCTTCACTCCAGTGCTCTCATGAGGTCAAGACCAAGACAACACAAACCAACCAAAGTGAAGATAGAAAAATATATTCAATCGTCAACTTATGTGTATGATCAAGGAATTACATAATAAAGTAAGAATGAATTTATGGGAAAAGGACATGCCGCTGTATCATATTAATCGAAAGTAGAAGATACAACCTGATGGCCTTGATGTCACAAGCTTCCTTTCGGTGGCTCTTGGTTCCAACACACACACTTGCTCGATCCTTGTATGAAGAAGATCCAATTCCTCTTGATAGACTTGCTAGAGTCTCCAAGATCCTGTTCAAGCTGAGTTCTTCACACAATTCCTTCACCAATTCTCCAATTAATCTTGCTTAACCTATTCCATGAGAATCCCATCAATATATAGGAGAGGATGAGATGGTTACTTGGATGAGAATGATCCCACCAAATCAGAGAAACCAGTAAAATGATAACCATTCGAATGCCAACCCATTCTCTAGAAGATTCCCTTCTAGAACCATCGAGACTTCATCTTTTTCCAAGCTTGAGAACAAGTTCGCACCCTATATATATAACACAGTGAGAGAAGTTCGCACCCTAGCTGAAGGCAGCCTACGAGAATGGGTCATTCTCGCACCCTAGGCTATAAGCAACCTGCAAACTCTCTTCAAAAATATGTTTTATGGGAAGAGATGAATGTCACTTTTCTCAGGAGAAAGTTATTGTTAGGAGCCTGAGTACACCATCATCAATACACCATCAAGATGACCAAAATCATGGGTAACAGAATGCCCCCCAAAGAATGAGGACGGAATCAGTGAAAACTGAAATACTTTGTAGACTGTGTGTGTGTGTTGGAACCCAGGAGCGCACATAATCGAAAACCTGTGAACAACCAAGCATCTGCAGAATATCATACTAGTTCTGAGGTAGGCATTCCCATTCTCAGATCACAGATGGAAGACATTATAAGCATAGGTCATGGCCACCAATCATACACTGTGGATCCATGCCGTCAAAATATCGCATAGCCACCAGGAATACACTGTGGATCTATGCATGAGAATTCAAATTGAGACGACATAGCCACAAGATATACAAAGTGGATCTATGTGTCGCAAATTATACATATTCCATCACAACCTGGACAAAAGAGATGAGATATAGGGTCTTCAATCCTGTCGCTCGAAAGTACGAATCTAACCATGTGATTACATGTGTTGAAATCGAACATGGTAGAAACCACTTGATTACCGGTCATTGATGAAACTGTTAACAAGTGCAAGGAAAATCACCATTAATGTCAATGACTCCCAAGGTACACTAGTACAATCCACCGAATGTGAATGAATGAGTTGAGGTCGAACATCCGATGGAATCTTTCGATCAGGGGTCAATGATGTAAACCCACTTTTGAAAGCGAGGAAACCTGCAATTGAGGCATGCAAGTTCCAAGGTACCAAAGAATTTCTAAGTCTTGTTTACGGATAATGAGCTGAAGTCGATGGAACAAAACTCCTCACAGGAGGGCCTTGATGTATCCCCCATCAATGACATAAAATGAGTAACATAGTTCGAAGGTGAAATAGAGTATGATGTAAGTTGGACTAGACACAGGGGAGGTCGACACAGAGAGAACGGACAACTGCAGATGGCCGACTCAATAGAGGTTTTAGATGAACTTCTCTTGAACATATGAATGACATGACCAATGATTTGGCAGCATTGACTCAGAGACGACGCAGGGTATGACCTTGTAGCAAATCGAATGAGAGACAAATGGATTTCTCAAACCGGCTTCAAATAATGAATAGGGGGGTGTCATGTTCAAGAGCAACACTTACTGCCAATTAATATGAATACAATAACACATCCCTTTCCCAAATTTTCCCCCACCATTTCTGGCGAGTACCTCTTTATTTTTATGCAAGATTGAGGAGGATAACATATGCTTGTTGATATAAGCTCATCCTTCGGATAAGTCCTTCGGAGTATGTTTAACGAACCCTAGGAAGGAGTGGTTCGGTCCCATTACGGGTCTGTCGATGTTTGTTTAACGAGTCCAAAGATAGAAAACTCGAAGGTTTTTCATGATTATAGAGTCTGGAAAAACACTTAAAAGAGAACTCTCTCATTTCCTTTTCATAAAATAGTCTGATGAGACCGAAAATGATATAAATTATCGCCCAACAGATGCTTTCTTCAAATACTTTAACGAGCGTGAAAATAACAAGGTCACTCGAAAATCTTTTCATGTTTAGAGAGTCTGAAAAGAGCTTAAAGGGGACTCTAGGGGGGTTCCTTTTTTCGTATAACCTTGTTGAGCCTGAAAAAGTGATAAAAGTGTGCTCGATCGCGTTCTCATGTATTTTCGAGCGTGAGAATGGACAAAGACCAAGCTCGAGGTTTTGTAAAAAAACCATAAAAAAACAATCAAAACATGCGATGAAGAAGAAAAAATATCCGCATCCCTATGTATGAACATTGAGGTTGTTACGTCTGCAAAAATCGCACTCAAAAGGGTATTAGGCATTAGGTTTTAATAAATAAACAATTATAAAATCCAATAACAAAGGGTAAAAGTAAATATAAAGGGGTAAAAGTTCGTTTTACCATAATCATTTTAACTTTACCAATATTTGAGCCCAAAACCCCTCTTTTGCCCTTGAACTTCGGCGCTTGATTGCAGGAGTTACGAGCATCCATTCGATGAACTGTCTCCGACAGTGAGGTAAGATCCTTGTCCTCTATCTTTTCATGGTTTGATTTTTCATTTTCATTGGAAAAAATAATAGTTTTGAGTTTGTTTTGGGGGTTAAAGTTGCGCTCAGCCATTCTCGCAGGCCAGCCACACGGAGCCTGCGAGAATGCATCATTCTCACAGGTGACCCAAAAGGCACCTGCGAGAACCTCGCATTGTGCCTAAAGGGCACCTATGAGAACCACAAAGTGGAATTTTTTTTTAAAGTTTTGCTTAATGAAAAAGATACCAAGTGTTGAATAGAGTTACTAACTTTCTTCTTATGCTTCTTATGCAGGTATTTGACCATCACCATGGTTCTGGAATGGTGTGAAAGAGAGCATGAAGAAGATGATGCCATTGCCGGGAATCATCCGGCCACCGTTGTCTCTTTACGAGACTGTGGTCTTCTGAAATTCTTTCGTATCCTAGGTATGAGGGCCCAGGTCAGGTTATTGGAGTACCTTGTGCACATGTGGGATCTCGACCAACAAGTATTCCATGTAGGGGTCCACACATTGTCCTTGGATATCGAAGACATTTACTTCTTGACAGGACTGTCACAGTGTGGGTACCACGCGAGCCTGACTGGTAGCAGAGGTCGTGGGCTGCCCATGAGTGAGTATTGTCGTTTGCACTGTGTTCCAGAGGCAGAGAGGAGAAAAGGGAAAGTAACCGTTTGGGGAGTGCGGGATTTGACCCTTCACACTATTTTGTTCACCATTGCTCGTATGGCTAGGAGTGCTTCTCCTCACATGGCTCTCCAGAGCTACTTTTAGTATGCCATAGAGTGTACTGAACCTCTAGTTTTTAACTGGGTAGACGTAGTGCTTTGTAGCATGAAGAGACAGTTGACCAAATGCAGGTGAGGTAACCTGAAGCAATTCAGGTACGGGTCTTTGTTGGTGTCCTTCTTTCTTGAGAGGGTTCCCTTGCTGAGGCTGCAGGTTGAGTGGGGTTTACTGGCTCCAACAGATCCAAGAATGGTGAGGTGGTGTCATCTCATGGCCCGGCACGTAGCTGGACCAATTATCAAATATAATGATGCATTTTTCGACTGGTTGCGACCACATATGCTGATGGTCGATGATTATGCCTATGCTGGGTTGGACTTCTGAGGAGATCCAAACTTGGTCTTGCCTGAGGGAACTCAGTGGGGGGATCTTGGTAAGAAGTACACATTTTTTTTCTTTTTAAATGTTTTTGTGAATTTTATCATATGCAAATGTTTTTTATATGTTCGTCCAAGGTCTAAATACAAAATTATTTTTTGATGACACAGACGTGGGGCCTTACCGACCTCCTGGTACTTCTCCTATTCAGTGGCGAGGAGAGATGGCTCCAGTGCCACGATGGGACGTCGAAGATTATGAAGCGGTGGAACAAAACCTAGAGGGTTTGACAACAAACATTCCAGACATGCCCCTTGGAGAGGTTCCACGACGTTATCAACGTCATACAGTAGGAGTGTCAAAGTCCATTGGCCGACTGCTTTGTAGGGTTGCCCGGGAAGTCGTGTGTTACCGTGAATGTCATCCATGACATCACTTTGTAGAAGCTATGAGCTTCAGATTTTGAAATTTTGGTCCTTGGACAAAACTTTTTGTAAAAAAAATTTTTTGATCGTTATATATACATACGACTTCTACCGGTTTATCTTGTGTTGTGTGAAAATTGATGTGATTGATTTATAAATGACCCAAATGTATATCAAATACATAGTTAGCTAATGCATCAGTTAATGTATTTAGACGTCTAGGAATATGTTGATATTCAATATAAGAAAAATAACGTTCCAAGAGGCGAATTCGCAAATACACTCATAACAAAGTAGGACTTCGAATAGTATAGACATTACTTAACTGTAGTACTACGAGCTGCGAATCGAGTCACACAACCAAATGACAGATTCTGAGTGAGATAGCATCAATCAACAATTCGATAACTCCGCTATACTCTGCAATATTGTTGGTCGCATGGCCGAGGCACACACCTCGTAAGGAGACAAGTTTGTTTGTAGGGGCGTAAATTGCCCATGCAGTGGAAGCAAGGTTCTGAGTACTACGGCTAGCGCCATCAGCGAAGCCAATGTAGGGTGGCAAAGTCTCCGACATATGGAAATCAAACACAACGTCACATAAGGGTAGAGACTAGATAATGACAAAAGCAAGCTACAGTAACACACAAGAAGTATGATACAATAAAAATATAGGTACTCGTGCACATGTGATATTATGCATAGTACTTCTTCAAGTACAACCCATTTCTGGGTTCACTCAAAGGGATACCATCATAATCTACTAACTCATAAGCCCCTTTTTCCAAAACTCGTCTAACGATATAAGGACCTCGCCACATGGCTTTGAATTTTCCAGCTCCTAGCATATCTCGATCTTGTTCATAGAGGAGAATGAGATCTCCCTCAGAGAAAACGTGAGGCTTGACATGTTTGTCATATTGGGCCTTGACACATTTTTTACGAGCTTCTATGACTAGGGTAGCATCGCATCGAGTTTCGTCTAATCACATAAGATACAATAGACGTTCTTCCTCAACAGAAGTGTTTGGTAGGAGTTCAAAAGCTAGTTTTAAAGAGGGTATCTCACATTCGATCGAGAGAATGAATTCTAAACCATAGACTAACCGGAAATGTGTAAACCCAGTAGTGGACTTGACAGATGTCTGGTAAGCCCACAATGCTGAAAACAACATTGTGTGCCAACTTGTTTTGTGAATCCCTATCATTCGTCGGAGCATAGTTATGAGAACTTTGTTAATTGCTTCGACTTGGCTGTTGGCCTATGGGTAAAAGGGTGTTGAGTTTTCATGGCGAAGACCCAAATTTTCAGTGAGTTCGGACATCATGAAGTTTCTAAAGTGGCTACCGTGATCAGTGACGATAGCCCGAGGAAAACCAAAACGAGCTATGATGTGATTAAAAATGAATAATGCTGTGGTCTTTCCAATGTTATCAAATGTCAGTATCGCCTCGGCCCATTTCGTAAAGTAATCTACGGCTACAATAATGTATCCATGCCCCCCGGCCAAGTGGGGGTGACATGTCATGAAATCGATGCCCCATTTCACAAAGGGACCAATGGAAACCACAGGGTGAAGAGGAGCAGGATGTGACCGTATCTTATGATTATAGGTCTGGCAAGCATGACATTTTTGGATGGCGATTATGCAGTCGTTAAATAAAGAAGGCCAAAAATACCCTGCTCATAAGATCTTTTGGGAAGTAGCATACCCAGACATATGACTACCACAGGCTCCAGAATGGCAGCCATTTAAGGCTTTCTCGGCTTCGTCGAACGTTAGGCAGCGTCGAAAAACTGAGTCAATCCCTTGACGATAAATAGTATCCCCGAGGATAATATATTGACGGGCTTGGTACCGTATTCGACATTAGTCAGTACTAGACAAATTTGGCCGGAAAGTCTGGGTTTGGAGATATATGATGATATCGCCATACCAAATATCATCAGAACTAATGAGGAAAAGGGATTCATCAGGTAATGAATCGGCTGCTACATTTTTCGTTTCAGAATAGGGAAATTCGCATATCAACTCAGCAAACACTAAGGACTTCTTGGACTTGGCTTGTTCGAATTCCAAGTCAAACTCCTGGAGTATCAAGATCCACTTGGAGTATTTCCCCCCTAACAATTGATGTGTGAGAATGTGTTGCATAGGGTTGCAGTTAGAAATCACTGTAGTCTTGCAAGAGAGGATATAGTGCCAGAAGCGTTGGATTGCTTGGACGGCTGCCAAGGCTAGTTTTTCGACATGTAAATACTTGGTTTCGGTAGGCGTTAGACTTTGACTCAAGTAATAGATAACATGTTCGTCGTTAGAATCATCCTCTTGGACGAGAACCATACTAATGGTGTAATCCGAGGCTGCAAGGTAGAGGAAATAATCGCGACTGTAATCGGGGGGAAAGAGTAGTGGAGCATGTGTTAGGGACAATTTCAAAGCTTTGAAGGCTTTGTTTGCGATGGTATCCCATACGAACTCAGATCCCTTTTTTAGGAGCCGCGTAAATACACGAGTTATATCGACATAATTTGGGATGAAATGATGAAGAAAGTTTTCTTTCGCCTGCAAACTTTGTAACTGGCGAACTGTAGAAGGAGGAGGGAGATTAAGGATCGCCTCGACCTTTAAAGGATCTACCCTGATCCCTTGACGTGAAACAATAAATCCTAGAAGTCGGTCGGATTCCACGCAGAAAACACACTTGTGAGGATTCAAGCGTATACGGTAAAACCAACAGCGGATGAAAATGGCTCAGAGGTGGATTGGATGATCGACTCGGTGCATAGAGTGAGCAGGTAAATCGTCCAGATATGGTTGCATGATGTGCTTGATATCATGGAAGGCACAAGACATAGCGCGTTGAAAAGTTGCGCCAGCGTTCTTGAGACCAAAGGGGAGTTTCCGATAGGCAAAAGTGCCCCAAGGACAAATAAAAACAGTGTTATGTTGATCCTCGGGAACAATGTTGATTTGATTATACCCAGAGAAACCATCCATCAGAGAGAAGATTTCACTTCCGACGCAATCGTCGACAATCTGATCGATGAAGGGGGTAGGAAAGTTGTCTTTGGGGCAAGCTTTGTTGATATCCCTATAATCAACACATACACAGATTGTGCCTTGTTTCTTGTCGATCGAGACAAGATTGGAAACCCAGTCAGTGAGGGCCACCAGGTAAATAAAGTCAGCTTTGAGAAGTTTCTCGACTTCGAGCTTGATAGCAGCCACTTTACGTGGGTGAACTGGACGAAGGCGTTGCCGGACGGGTTTAGTGTCGGGGTATGTCTTGATCTCATGTATCACAATGTCGGGGTCAATAGTAAATACCCAATATTTCTTCGTAGCTCCAGACGAAGACATCACAAAACTCTTTGAAAAAGAACGTGTAGGTGACAATTTCGTCAGAGGAACATGAATCTTCGATATGCACATTTTCAACAATTCCAGGTTTGATGGATATGTCGAGGGGAATAGTGGGTGAGATATTGCTTAAGTTATCTTCGTAAAATACATCGTGTGTGGACTCAAGAACGGTTGATATGACAACAACGGTCGACGGGGTCGAGATCCGTTGGTAGCTCTCGATGGTATGTTTCTCCAGGAAGAGGATGGAACGATGATGTCCATCGTCCCAAGGGGTGTCTTCCATGATAGACATGATCATCTCGTCTGTGGGAAAAATGACATGAAAAGGATTTGGAGATAACTCACCAAGAGAGGGGGTAGAAAGGATTGTTGATTGAATGGCCTGATAGGTGGATTCGACCGGACTTAACGATATTTCGTCGTCGTAACGAAGATGATCTCCAGGTTCAAGTACCATCCATGGGTCGTGAGACATAGGAGTTTCGTGAATCGAGGTGGAGATCATGTTGATTGAAACAATGGATGAGTGTGGAACATCGGGCGGTGGAATGGGGAAAGTACCCATTAACGAAGAGTCTTTGAGAAGGCCTACATCAACGTTCTCATAACCCGGTGGGGTTTTAGCGATGAACGGTACATTTCCAGTACGGGTATCCGAGTTAAAGAAGGCTAATTGGTCGATGGTGACTACCTTCCCTTGATGTGGGAAACGTACCACACGAAAAAGGGTCGACACAACTACACACATGGAATCGATCCAGCTAATGCCAAGCAGAAGATTGTAATCAAGAGGAGCGTCAAAGACTTCTACTTCAACTTGGACCGTTTTTCCTTCTAACGTGATTGGCAATGAAGGAAGGACATTGTAGGGCTTAAAAATGGAGCCATTGAAGGCTTTGAGCGTGTTCTGGGATTCATTCAAAGAGGGAGAGCCAATGGATTTCCAACAAGTAAGAGACATGACACACGTTGAGGCACCCTCGTTGATAACGGTTCGACAAATGTTTTTGTCAAAGACAATCACTTGGATTTGGAACGCGAGTTGAGGGGGTAACCTTGGAATGTGATCTTCCAAGTCAAAAATTATTAAATTTGTATCCGTCAGGTCGATTCCACCAATAGCTTTCAACAGTGTCTTTCGTTGTGTGGGACAACTTTGAAGGACTTCGAGGGCTAACATCGTAAAAGGTGCTTGGGCTAGATCTTCAACACGAGCATGAGGATTGAAAGATGATTTTCGAACGACGCCCTTTGGGGGGGGTCGAAGAACTGTGTCAAGGATCGGTCATTCGAGATGAAGAGGACCATTGGTAGGTGGAGTCGTGGGAGAGGGTTGTACCAATGAAGGAGGTGGGTCAACAACCTTCTCTTTAGAGGGAGAATAATCTTTGGCTCGAGTGGTGAGTGCAATGTCGTTCTGCTTTCAATTGCCAGTACACATCAATACATAGGATGTAGTAGAAGGTGAGGGTTGGTCATGAATGGCCAATTGGGCTTGTTGTTGAGACGGGAAGGATTGGGACAAAACGGCCAGACTAGGTGGTTTTGGGGCTCCTTGAAGGAACTTAGTGACCTCGACGTGTCGTGGACAATCCTTCGTGTAGTGATCATCACCACAGATAAGACAAGGGTATCGAGGTTTGCGCTTATCCCTATCATCAATAGGTGGAGTTTTGGTTCGCTCTTCTTGAGAAGTATTTTTGTGCTCTTTATTCTTACCCCTTCCCTTTTTGGATTTGTTTTTACTGGCTGGGGTAGATTGAACTACATTTACCTCAGAAGTCTTGCCGGTGGGAGGGGCAGGAGACGGAGCATTTTGAACATTAGAATAAGCAGGTTTGGGGTTGGTGCTTGAGGTGGAATGTGGTTGGGCATGGAAAGTACCAATCACATCGTCGACTGCATGAGAAGCAGCTGGAGTAGTTGAAGTGGCGGAAGTGGAAGGACGAGGTGCGTCAGGTAGTAAGTCGTAAAGGGTACCTGTTTGTGAGTAAATTAGGTCAAGGTATTGAGCACGACTTATGGCCTGCTCTTCTGTGACCACTCCACCCATGGAGATGTCACGATCGATGTCATTCACAAATGATTTTGTGAACCACTCTACCAACAACTGATCGTGAAGTTCGAGTTTGATGAGACGTCATCTCTGTCGCCACTCATAAATGTGATCGGATATATGAGTGGCTTTTTTTTGTTTGAAAGAACTAAAAATCTCAGTCCCCATTTCATAACAGATCGGTAATTGGTAGTGGGTGAGGAAGGCCATAGCTAGGGTGTTGAAGTCGGCGAAGAAACCTCGTGGTAATTCTATATACCACTTCACAGCAGAACCCGTGAGGGTCCTTTGAAAAAGACGTAAACGAATAGAGTCATCCATCAACGAGTTGGATGAGCACCAGAGGTGAAAATTCATGACGTGATTGTTCGGGTCCTCTCCCTCTTTTCCGTCAAATTTAGGAATGTCCGATGGTAGCTTGGCTGGTATAGCGGGCCATTGGGGAGAGTGACAAATTGGATCATTTAAAATCCTTGACAAGTCTGGGAGATCCAAAGTGGCCAAGAAGGGTAACTGTCGATTCACATGCGGGTATTGGTGGCTTTGGGCAGGAAGCCCCATCGACAAACCAGTAGGACCATAAGCAGTCTGCATATAATGTGAAGACCCAGGCAGATTCGGTGGTGGTTGTAGAGGAAAGTAGCTCATGGGATTGTATCCTTGAACAGGGACTTTTGTTTGAGCATTCGAGCCCCAAATAGGATTGGACATGCCTGGATATGGTTGGCCTATATTAGGGGGTGTAACTGATGCAACTGGAAGTTGTTTCCCCCCAGTCAATTGAGGAGTATGTTGTATCAGATGATTCCAATACTGGGCCGATGATGGAGGTATGTTTTGTCCATAAGGCGGGGTCGGTGGGGGTTGTCCTCCACTCGGGGGTTGTGTTCCAATTGGGGGAAGTGTTCCAATTGGGGGTTGTGTTCCAATCGGGGTTTGCGTTCCAATAGGAATTTTCCCGCCAAGGGGGGGTTGAGTCAAACCTCCTTGGTGAAATTGTCCACCAACAGGAATCTGATAATTTGGTGTGAATGATGGAATAGTGCCACTAGGATTAATACTGCCAGTAAAGGATGAGAAAGGTCCTCTAAAAGGGTGTTGAGGAAGTGTTAGAATGAAACTGGGAAGAGAATGCCCAGAAGAAGAGGGACCACCAGGAGTGCCAGATGGGGTTTGCATAGGAGTGGGAATAGAAGCATTCAATGCATGATACCTGGGTGGTAGTGTCGGGGTGACACTGGGCGAGAGCGGTGTGTCGATGGGGGCTTGAATAACTGCGGTAATCCCAGTGTGAATACTCGTAGTATCTATGTAATGGACCATTTCTATATGGACGGTCAAGGTGTGGTCAGATCACGGGGCGTCCGTACCAGAAAAATAATAGGCAGTAGTAAACGGTACTGTGTCTGGGTTAGAGGTTTCCAAGAGTACAGGTGAGATAGTGATTTCAACGCCTGATCCTGCACCAAAAAGGTCCCGTCTAAAAATGGCCGTAGACCAAAAAGGATCTTGGCCCTCTATTCCTGGAAATGGTCCAATCAGTGATCCAGAAGACATGACAACTAAGTCTCCGGAAGAATTCACTCACATAATCTGTCTCTCAGAATCAGGGTGAAGTCGAAAGTCCTCTCGAGTATTGGTAATTCAAAAATGTTCTAGAGAGTCGTTTCATTCCACTTGTGGAGTGGTAACGTCTTGGAATTCACTCTGTTGAGGAGAGCCCTCAGGTGAGCTTGTAGGCAGGGGTTGAGAACCTTCCATATTCTCTAGAGATAAACCCCTCATTCTACGTGAATGACGTGGAGGATCTATTGTGAATGAGTTACAAACTTACGAAGAAAATCTTATGGTCAACTTGGGTAAACAAATAGAACACGCTAGTAAACAGAATCTAGGAAACAATACCAAGCAAACAAGACCTTCTAATTCCGAAGTCACTAGTTGGTAATGAAATCCAACAAATTAACAACGAGATGAGAAGGGGCTGGGCTAGGGTGGAAAAGTTACGCTGACGACCTGCTTAATGGACTTACACCCTGGTGCAAGCTCCCACACATAATCGTGGGTATACCCTCCAAGGAGCCCGAGTGAGTTTGGTCAACGTCGATTCCAGGTACCATGAAGACTTACCCCTTCACAGTCACCTTGTGTAAGACCCTAGAAAGATAGGCCACTAAGGTTACCACCGACAACAATAAATCCTGGGGGGACAGTCGACAGTCCGATTCACACGCAAGGGCAGGGTATCTAGCTCGAAATCAACTCAAGAGGCTTCCACTCATCATTGTGGGTATACCTCCAAGTGACCCCCATAATACATTCAATCTCTACACTGATATCAACAAAGCAGGGTGAGTAACTCTGTCAATATCAATGCGACCTCGGGTTTGACCCTTGTGTGAGAAGGGCTTCCCAGGACAATGTTGTAAATGGAATTTGACACTCCTTAACACAAGATGCTATTGTGTGTTTCGTTCTTTGGAGAGTGTATCTCTCTACCTATTCCAAAGAGCTAGCCTAGCTAAATGTTGGTGTAATAGAGCCCTAGAAAAGAGTTACTAGTTAAATTTTAAGATTTGTGCAATGTTATTAGGGGTTGTTGTTACTTAAAGGAAACGGAGATGAAACTGATATTGTATGAGACTCTGGCCCAACAATGCATAGATAGGAATGAAATATATCAATTTCCGTTCGATGAACCCTATGTACGGGAGGGAAAGAGAAGTTTTCCGGACAAATCTTGAACTACGATACACAATTTCCTTTAAAATGCAATTTCAACGAATCACGCAATAATGGCAATTCTCTATTGTTTCTTTTTCAATAATTTCAACAATTGATTTTCAATATTTTCAAAGACGAAAAAATCTTTTGAAAGAAAAGATGTTTTTTTTTTTCTTTTCAAAAAGGATCTACACCATGATGGTGAAAGTGAGGAAAACCAAAGACTAATGAACACGCAATAAACAAAAACCCAAACCAATCTTTCAATGGAAACAAAAATGACAAGCAGACAAAACTAGTCTTTTCAATTACATGAGAAAAGTAATATTCCAAATAATGAGCGAATGAAAAAGACAAAGAATCCCAACTTTCAAACCGATCACCAGTTCTTAACCAAACAAGCACTCAGATTCCAAAATCAGAGAGTATATCTTTGCCAAGAAAAGTCAAGAGATGAGAGTCGAGAAAAAGATGGACAGGAAGAGCCTTTAATTTCCGA
Organism: Picea glauca; assembly: GCA_000966675.3. Lineage (NCBI taxonomy): Eukaryota > Viridiplantae > Streptophyta > Pinopsida > Pinales > Pinaceae > Picea > Picea glauca. The sequence goes on along the minus strand of JZKD02S2003464.1, from coordinate 195,554 downwards.
AGACTGATCGTGCACAAAATCCAAAGACAAGAACGTCAACCAATGGTCCAAGAAGTTCTTTTCAGACACCTATACTGATCTGGGCAGCTGAACATGCAAAAATCTTAAATCCAAAATTTTGAAAAGAGAGTTCGCAGGCTACTAGTGTTACACAGTGTGAGAATGGGTCATTCTCACAGGCTAGCTTTGAGCAGAGTGCGAGAACCTTGCACTGGACTTAAAAAAAAAGTGCAAACTCAAAGTATTCTCGCAGGCCACTGTGGGGTTCAGTGCGAGAATGTCTGAAACTAGGCAATTTTTTGGAAAAAGACAAAAAATTTGAAGGGACTTCTGGACCCAGAGGGTCTATCAGGATGTCCTAAAGACTCAAAGATTGATATAAATGGAGAAAGGTAAGGCAAGCGAAAATGGCCAAGGAAAAACGCCAAAAACCACAAAGAAATCGGGTTGCTTCCCCAGTGGAGTCGCCAATTTTGTTATCGGACTAATCGGTAGGTGTAGACACTAACAGATCTCCCTAGATCCACCTGGATCTAGAACAAAACAGGATAGGACATGACTCTTTCCCTAAGTTATGACCATTGAATTAGCTCGTAAAGAGGAACATGTGACATACCTTTGTATCGCTTCCTAGGGTCTTTGTTGCTCCCACTTCACTCTGGTGCTCTCGTGAGGTCAAGACCAAGACAACACAAACCAACCAAAGTGAAGATAGCAAAATATATCCAATTTTCAACTTATGTGTATGATCAAGTAATTACACAATAAAGTAAGAATGACTTTATGGGAAAAGCACATGCCGATGTATCATATTAATCAAAAGTAGAAGATACAACCTAATGGCCTTGATGTCACAAGCTTCCTTTCAGTGGCTCTTGGTTCCAACACACACACTTGCTCGAAACTTGTATGAAGAAGATCCAATTCCTCTTGATAGACTTGCTAGAGTCTCCAAGCTCCTGTTCAAGTTGAGTGCTTCACTCAATACCTTCACCAATTCTCCAATTAATCTTTCTTAACCTTTTCCATGAGAATCCCATCAATATATAGGAGAGGATGAGATGGTTACTTGGATGAGAATGATCCCACCAAATCAGGGAAACCAGAAAAATGATAACCATTCGAATTCCAACCCATTCTCTAGAATATTCCCTTCTAGAACCATCGAGACTTTATCTTTTTCAAAGCTTGAGAACAAGTTCGCACCCTAGATATATAGCACAGCGTGAGAAGTTCGCACCCTAGCTGAAGGCAGCCTGCTAGAATGGGTCATTCTCGCACCCTAGGCTATAAGCAACCTGTGAACTCTCTTCAAAAATATGTTTTCTGGGAAGAGATGAATGCCAATTTTCTCAGGAGAAAGTTCTTGTTAGGAGCCTGAGTACACCATCATCAATACACTATCAAGATGACCAAAATCATGGGTAACAACTGTGTATGTGTATAATTGCTCATTTGTTCATTTTTTATTTACTCTACAAGTATTGGATGCTAATACTACATTGATATAAAACTTGCATTTTATGGTTAAAAAGGATTACACTGATCTATTACTGATTCAGACCCCCTCTCAATAATCCAACAATTGATATCAGAGCAGGTTCCTTCAGGAAACAATTTAACCACTGGAAGGAGATCATGGATTATTCTGAGATTGGAGTGCTTAATGGTCAAAATGGTTTAAAGTATGAGTTATGGAGTGTAAGGACAAAATAATTTTTATAGGCACATGGGTATTATATTTGGCTATCAGTCATTATAGGATATGATAGTTCAAAAGGGGAAAAGACTATAGCCAAGAAGGAATTGAAGAAGAATAACAAAATAACAATGGATTTCATCTGGGAAGGATTACCTAATCTGGTAAGAGAAAAGGTTGGTAAATGATCATCAACCAAAGAACTTGGGGATAAGTTACATGACATATATTCTTCAACCATTGCAGATTCAGAAAATGACAAAGAATATGCAGATACAGTCTACAAATAAAAAATAAATATTCTCACCATGTCAAACAAATTCAGAAGATAAAGAGTACATAATCAACAGAGCTATATTGTTTTGCTTTAATTGTGAAAAACGTGGACATCTTGAAATATAATTCCATGAAGGAAATAAGACAGAAAAACTAATTGAAAATGGAGACAATTATGAAGCATAATTGATTAGTTCTTTAGATGAACTAAGAAAAGAAAAAGAAGAAAAAACGTCACTCAAGAAAGAGTTGATGAAACAAAAGGAAATTGTTCACATTTTTTAAGAATCCCAACAGGTCATCGAGAACTTAAGAACTTAGCTAGAAGAAGACAGAAATATCGAAGAAAAACTTAAATATCAAAAGCAGTATTTGGAAGCCAACATAACAGCATAGAAGGAAGAAGCAAAAATGAGAGAGAAGACATTGACCAATAATCTTAAGGAAAGAACTAATGATCTAAACCAACTTGAGGGAAAGTTTGGTCAAGAAGAGAAAGGACTTGAAGAAGAAATAATCACATTAAATATCCAGCTTAAAGAATTGAAAAGAACAAAATAATTCATGAAGTCTGAGATAATGAAGAAAGAAGAAGAGGTTGAGAAGCTTGAAGAAGAAGTTGTCACATTGAGAAGTAAAATTGTCAAGCTCAACAAGAACATTGAAGAGACGAAAACATCCACATTAGTTATAGAGAATGAAGAGATGCACTCTAGGTTGCTAGAAAAGAAGAATGAAGAAAATAGAAAGAGTTATGCAGAAGTACTCAAAGGAAGGAATCATGGTCAACCAGAATCTAAGAAAACTATTGAAGATACATCTTCAAGAAGACCATCCATGTTCAAGCCACAAAGAATCTTCAAGCATGATCATGATCAGTCAAGGAAGAAATTCAAAAGGACTACACCACAAAGAAGATCATTCACTCCCAGGTATGGAAATCTCTTTTATGGTCATTGTTTTTATTCTACTAATTTTGGACATAAGGCTGTAGATTGCAGGGATTATAAAAGAAATGTTCAAGCAAGAAATTCCTATGTGACCCCACATAACATTGAATGTTACAAATTTCATAACTATGGACACATAGCTAGTGATTTTAGAAGCATGATCAATACTTCCATGAAAGATAACACTAATATAAAATATAAGAAAGTATGGATAAGAAAACACGAAGAACATGTGAAAAAAGACCAGGTCCCAAAGATCTCAAGGTTGACAATAAAATGAGATGAATAAAATTCTATAGAGAAAAAAAAAGATGTCATATACAGAAAGGTTTGGAAAATAATTGAAAGAAAATAAGGACAAGTAAACAAGGAACATGTTCAAGAGATTGTACTTTCAGGCATTGTAGTGAAATATGAATCCATAGACATAAATAAAGAAGTCAGAGCTCAGAGATATGATGAATATACCAATGAAGATGATGATGAATACACATCAGAGAATGAATTTTTCTGAGCCATCCGGCTTAGAGACTCCCAGGTAATATGATTATTAGACAGGGGGAGTCTATGTGATAGTTGTGACATACCAAAGAACCATCCTTCAATTAGCTTGTATAGTTTGAGAATACTTATCCAGAGAAATAAGTTAGCAGAACTATAATCAGTTCTAGTAGTGAAGACTTCATGATAGTATAATGATAAATGGGTCAACATTATGGATAGTGTGCAATAGAGTATTGGATAATATGGACATAGATGGATTCATAAGAACACTTAGTAGGTTTGGACAGATATATGATAGTGGACGAGAGCATGGATTCATAGATTGGTTCAAAGAGTGGTTCGAAGACAAAGGAACATTATCATAATGGATGATATTTACATAGGAAATGGCTCGAACAATGATAATGGATTTGAAATTGATAGATAGTATTTGGACACATGTAGTGCATACAACAGTTCACATTCAAGACAGAGTAATGCTCAGAAACAACAATGACAAAAATCCCTACGAGCTATGGAAAGGAAGACCAACAAATGTGAAGCACTTTAGAGTATTTGGAAGAAAATGATACATCAAAAGAAAAGATGGCAGAATGGGAAAGTTTGACTCTTGTGTGGACAAAGAAGTACTTGTTTGTTACTCAAGTACAAGGAAAGCATACAAGTATTACAATATGAGGTTGAACAAAGTTGTGGAAAGAATCAACGTAACAATTGATGAAATAGGTGGACAAGAAATAAAGGAAGAAGAAAATGAATCAATGGAACAAATTTACGGAGAAGAAGCAGAAGATGAAGAAGAAGTAGAAGGGGAAGATGAAGAGGATCAGACAAAAGTAGAAGAGCAAGTTTAACAAGTGTCTCCAAAGACACCTAAAAAATGAGTACAAAAGAATCATCCTTCAGATCAGATTATCGGATATAAGGATGCATGAGTTGGGAGTAGAAGAAGAATATGTTCACTAGAACAAATGCACCTAGCACTCTTATCTACGATTGAACCAAACAATTTTGAAGAGGACAACAAGGATGAATTCTAGAATAAATCCATGGATGAAGAATTGGATCAAATAGAGAAGAATGACACTTGAGAATTGGTTCTAAGACCAAATAATAAGAATGTGATTGACACAAAGTGGGTTTTCATAAATAAATTGAATGAATATGGACAGGTTACAAGGAACAAAGCTAGATTGGTATGTAAATGATACACACAGGTTGAAGGAATTGAATTTGAAGAGAAATTTTCCCCAGTTTCCAGATTGGAAAAAATTTGATTGATTTTAGCTTATGCATGCTCCAATAATAAGTGTATCAGATGGACGTGAAATCAAATTTTTTGAATGAGGAACTTGAAGAAGAAGTCTACATTGAACAACCAGAAGCATTTCAGTTGTCAGAGAACACAGATTATGTGTGTAAATTGAAGAAGGCCTTGTATGCTCTAAAACAAGATCCTAGAGCATGGTACTCTAGACTGGATAAATATCTACAATAGGAAGGGTTTAGAAAAGGAAGTGTAGAAAACAACCTCTACATCAAGGTAACTCAAGATGGTATTTTATTAATTGAAGTTTATGTTGATGATATTATTTTTGGAAGTATTGATGACAGGTTAAGCCAAAAATTTGTAAAGGATACACATAACGATTTTAAATGTCATTACTAGGAGAACTATCCTTCTTTTTGGGTATTCGGATATGTCAAAGCAACCAAGGAATTTTTATTTCTCAAACTAAGTATATCATAGAAATGCTAAATATTTTAGGAATGGAATATTGCAAACCAGTTACCACTCCTATGCAAACCAGTTACAAGTTGAGAAAAGATGATGATTCAAAATATACACACCAGAGGAAATACAGTTCAATGATTGGTATCTTACTATATCTAATAGCATCGAGACCAGATGTAATGCAGGTAGTTGGAAAGGTGACATGATTTCAAGAAACACCAAAGTTATCACATGTATTAGCAATGAAGAGGATTTCCATATATCTCAAAGGAACATAAGAGTTTGGATTATGGTATCCAAAAGGAAAGGATATATCACTTATTTACTACACAGATGCAGATTAGGAGGTTGCATTGATGACTGACGAAGCACCAGTGGAGAATAATTCTACTTGGGTGAGTTTTTAGTATCTTGGCTAAGAAAGAAACAATCATCAATATCTTTATCTACAACTGAAGCAAAGTATATTGCAGGAACAGGATGTTGTACTCAGGTTCTATGGATGAAACAAACTTTGACAGATATACAGGTTGAGTATGATGAGCCCATTCCAATATATTGTGATAATACAACCGCCATTAGTATCTCAAAGAACTCGGTGATGCACTCCAAGACAAAGAACATTCCAATAAAGTATCGCTTTCTACAAGAACATGTTGTAAAGAAGAACATCATAGTTAAATATGTGGGCAAAAAAGAACAAGTGGAAGACATATTTACAAAACTTCTTCCAGGGGAAGCCTTTGAGTATCTTCACCAGAGACTCGGAGTAATTTCTACTCCAAAATGAATGCTTTTGAATGTTTATCTTATATGCCTTAGATTTACACGAGGAAGCACCATAAAGAGGACAGTTTAGGTTGGGAGATCAGTTTCAGGAAGAGTTCCGTCAGGGGGAGAAACCTTAGATGGAAATATACCTTTTCCATTGATCACAAAGGGGGAGATATTTATCATATGCAAAGATAGAATTGCTTGGAGAAAGAGAACAGAGGCATGGTTCCAGGGGGAGCGATGGTAACACCGAGAGAATGAGTGATATGAATTCAATATTGCATCTGAGTGTTGCCATCAATTCCAAAGGGGGGATATTGTTGATTATTTGGGCTAGTTGTCATTGATTCCAACCCTTGAAGAAAGTCTGGTAGCGAATTCTAGTAGCACAAAGGTTTGGGTAATGGACACAAGTTTGTTTGATGTATAATGGTATAAGTTTTAATATATTTGAAGGTAATACTATTCTATATGTATAGTAAATGTCATGCCATTTTCGGTGGTATGAGGAACCTCACATAACTCCTCACGATTAGAGAGTTATGATCATGTGAAGTTGGAGAACCCTCACGAGTCATCTAGAAGCCCCAAAAGGTCAAAGTAGTCAAAGTGGTTGCAAAGAAGAAATTATTTAAATAATAAAGAGAAGTCATGAGTGTACTATAAATCAAAGTGGATACAAAATAAATTATTTAAATAATAAAGTTAATGGAGAAATTACAAAGTGGACAAGTTGTTAGAAGTCGGTTAGCCCTAAAATAAGGAAAGTGGTTTAAGATATTTTAGAAGGTAAATAATAAAGTGAAGTGATGAGTGTACTATAAGTCAAAGTGGATACAAAAGAAATTATTTAAATAATAAACTTAATGGAGAAATTACTAAGTAGACAAGTGTTTAGAAGTGGGTTAGCCCTAAAATAAGAAAAGTGGCTTAAGATGGTTAGAAGGTAACCCCTTGAGGAAGCTACATAAAAGTATAAATAAGAGGAAAATGTTTCTCATTTTAATAACACTTGAGCATATTGAATATATACAACTGACTGAGGTAACCAAAGGATATATAAGCCATATTTTAGAGGGAAGGTGAAGTAAAGAAGTTCCAAATTCAAGGGAGGATAAATTATTTTGATGATGCTTTCTAAGGTATGTTATTTACATGTCATCTCACCATTTTCACAATAACGTTTTTTCTAGAATGATTCAAACAACAAAATCTGGAGACCATTGAGGAAACATATTCAAGTAGTCATGATAAAAATTTCAGCATGTGGGTCATTTTATTTTTGGAGTTACACTCTATGGAAAATAGGGTTTGTGGCTAGTCCTGAAACTAGTCTAAAACAAGTGTTTTGGGTAAAAATGTCATAATGTCTTTATAACATATCCAAATTAAGTAATACCAAATGTATTGGTTAGAGTAAATTCTATAGTATTCTATGTACTATTTTAAGATCCATAAAACAAATATTTCGTGTGTGGCATGCTCTACAAGTTTTCTCTCTAGAATAAGCCAGAATTCAACAAGGTACGCCATTTTTGTTATAACTCCTTTTCTGAGAAGTTCCAAGTAGTGAAACCTAGAAGAATTGCATAAAAGACAATGAATAACATTGTGTACTATTTTCAAATATTTATTCGTTACAGGTACACAATTATGATTATTTCAAGTTAGGGTTGTTCACTAATCCAAAATTAGTCATGTGAGACTAAAGTAAAGTTTGATAAAATGCTAATCTCTTGTTGTTGAATTTAAGGAAGGTTTGCAGGTATGTGATCATATACACCAGGTCTATTACAGAGTTACAAATTAGATTTGGATGATGAAATTGATGAAGGCTTTTGGTTGAGGTATGTTACAGATAGAGGTTGTATAACACTGATGTTGTGGCACATGGTTTGATGTAATGGTTTATGGTATTTGGTTATGGATAGTGTGATGTATTACTAGAGAAATTTTAATGGTTATATTGGCATATTTATTTGGTATATGGTTGATGTACATGTTGGGTACATGGTTGAGACAAGTAGTTGATGAGTTGGCACATACATGAGGTGTATAGTTGATGATGTTGGTACATATTGATGAGTCATAGTTTATGTGTATTTGATGCATGATTGGTACATATTTGGTGCATGGTTGATGCACTCGTTGATGGTACAGGTTGAGGTACATGTTGGTGCATGGTTGATGCACCTGTTTATGGTACAAGATGATTACATGTTGTTTGGTACAGGTTGGTTCATGGTTGATGCACTTGTTTATGGTAGAGGTTGATTACAAGTTGATTGGTACAGGTTTACAACAATATATCTCACAGTGATAGTGTGACAATGGTTCCATCATTCTGCTTTTATTTCAGGGCGGTTGGACGGGGCAAGGACAGGTGGTTGTAGCCACCTTTTGGTTGTAGCCAAATAACATAGGGGGTTGTAGCCTCCTTCTAGTTGTAGCTAGAGAATTGGGGAGTTGGAGCTTCCTTTAGGTTGTAGCCTGAGAAACTAGGGGTTGGATACTCCTTCTCGTTGTAGCTGGAAAACAAAGGAAGTTGGTGCTTTCAATGAATGTAATTTTTAAATACATATAAGAAAAAATGTTTCATGGTTTTCTCCCACTTTGGGTTTCCACGTAAAAAAACAGGTGCGCTATGTATGTGTATGATTGTTCATTTGTTCATCTTTTATTTACTCTGCAACGATTGGATGATAATGCTACATTGATATAAAACTTACATTTTATGCTTAAAAGGATCAAATTTCTCTATTATTGATTCACCCCCCCTACCAGTAATCCAACATAATGTAGCGACCTTCCGTTTGTAGTCAGAGAACATAGCGGGTTGTAGCCTCCTTCTGGTTGTATCCAGAGATTGGGGAGTTGGAGATTCCCTTAGGTTGTAGCCTGAGAAACTAGGGGGTTGGAGCCTCCTTCCAGTTGGATATGGAGAATTGGAAGTTGGTGCTTTCTTGAATGTTATTCTTAACATATAAGAAAATCATTCTGTGGTTTTCTCCCACATTGGGTTTCCACATAAATATTGGTGTACTGTGCATTGTGTGGATGTGTGTGTTATTTTTTATTATGCAATGATGGATGTTAATGTTTATAATATAGTAATATATTGATGATGAATAGATGGACATGATTGAAAAAGTTAAAGGAAAATACTTTGTGGTTAAAAGGATTAATAAGTGGTATAATTGCTCATTATTGATTCACCTCTCAGTAATCAAACATTTATCCTTATCCATATTATAAGATTCTCAAGAATCAATAAGTCACTCATCCAAAGAAGAAGTATAAGTTTCATTGAAAGAGAAATTATAATCAAAAAGTGAATGTCCATGAGAAGAAGAGGTAGAATAAGAATAATCAATGTTGATGTTGTTCTTGTTCATCGTTGCTTCTGAGGCTTCCATATTTTTTAAACATTTATAATCGATATAACCATATCACCCATAAAAGTTGCAATGTATATTAGTCTTCTTACTTTTGTATTTTTGTCCTTTGTCACCATTAGGAGTGGAAGCTAGCTAAAAGGGTTTGGGACCATTGTTTTGCGTGTTGTTGTGGAGAGAATGTTGCTTCTTAGGGTGCTTGGATTTATCTTTCTTATATGCCACTAAGGCTTTGTTATATCTACCTACAATGCTTATTATCCCAAGTTTCAAAAGATTATTTTACTCTCTAATCAAATAATCACAAAAAGACTCAAGATTGGGTTCTTGTTAAGAATCCCCTAGAAATTATCTAGTGGCATAAAAGATAGATACAAATACAAAATTTGCAATACGAATTTCAACAAGAATAACATATATGAAATGATAATCCTTCATATCTATGTTACATTCTTTAAGAATTTTTTTAAGTGTTTTGAACTTAAATAAATAATCTTCAATGTAAGGAAAATCATTGGGACTTAAAGTCATTAATTGATTTTCAATCTCGTGGGCTTAAATAATATTGTGTTTACCAAACACATTCAATAATTTCCCAATGATCATCTAGGTAATCAATTCCTTGAAGGGGGAACCTTAAATTAGGAGATATGGACATTCTGATTAGTCCACATGCTTCGCCATTCTTATTATCCCATTTGGCTGTATTTTCGACATTAGTGGATACTTTTTCTTTTCCCAAGGTAATTCGGTACAATCCCTTACTTCTTAATACATCCTCCATATGGGATTTCCATGAGAAGTAGTTGGTACTGGTAATAAAATTATCACTTGGATAATCCATATTAAAATATGCAAATAATATGGATTCAAAAACTAAAATTGATGGTCTATATGGAAAGTTCTTGAAAAAATAGGTTGTTTAAAAAAATTGGCACTGAAAATAGACTTCGAATGTGAAAGTTATTCCCTTTAAAAAAACCATAAATGGTAACCAAAGAACCATGTGGGAAGTATAAATTGATCCATATGGTGATGCTCCTCATTTTCTAACTTTTCCTAAAAGATCACTTTTATAGATAAGTTACTTATGAAGTGACCCACTTTTATAGAATAAGTGAGAATCACTTTTACAATGAAGTTGTTTTATAAATTAAAGTTGTATGGAAAAAATAACTTAAAAGAAAATATTACATTTATTTAATAGTGATTCACTTTTATAATTTAAGTCAAATGCACTTTGCAATGAATGCATGAACTTTTTCAGCTCACTTCTACAAATAAGTTACTTATGAAGTGACCCACTTTTATAAAATAAGTGGGAATCATTTTTACAATGAAGATAATTTATAAATTAAAGTTGGATGCAAAAAATAACTTAAAAGAAAATATTAAGGTTAACTAAATAAAGAAACATTTAACCAAGTGAAGTAGTGCAAAACACATTATAATTATAAAGGAGGAGGATAGGGGTGTTGTTTTTGTTGTTGGAGATCTGCCTCAAAGTGCGTGCTTACCCCAAAAACCTTTGTTTCCTTGATATCATAAAAAAACAAGAGAAACTTTTGAAAACAAAATTCTAAATATCAACAACAATGGGGTTAGATGTCGGTTAGCTTACCCAAAAAATGTAAGTTTTATCTCTATTTCTATTTTTCTAGGCTCGCTTACAACGTAAAACAAAGACCATAGGCAGACAAGAAAACACTTTCCTCTCTGATTCTGATTTTCCAATATTGCACATAGTGCATGACAAAGAGCATACATAGACAAGAAAAACTAGAAACCCAAAAATTAAAAAAAAAAATATTAACTTTGAATTGTTTTTTTTTAAGGGTGTATTCATGCTTTATAGCTTTGGATCTCACTAAAATGGTCTTAATTGTATATTTTGACCTTGTACAATTAATTATAGTAAATATATTCTTAATAAAAACATAAAATATGCAATGGCACACACACACACATTATAGAGATATTTTACTCTAGAAATCCAAACCAGGAAAACCAACAACATGTTTAGAGTTGCACCTCTAATCTTCTATTCGTCATCTTCATTGCTTACAATATACATATATATATATTATGTGGTGACATCCAAACCCCTAATCAATTGACTTGGATTAGTCAATAACCCTAATTCCTTAACCAGAATTAGAAAATCGTCGGCGAAAAACCATGTGTTGAAAAACCGCGAAAAACATATGCAAAAAACGTCAATTTGTTTTAGGGGGGTCCACCCCCAAATCCCCATGAAATCACCCCTATGAAACCCCCCATGCACGCTCAATGCAACACAAACACTAGTTTTAGTCATGCAAATAATATAATACGTACCCAACATTCTCCCACTTGTTGTTTTATTTTTATACAAGGGGTTACAGATGATTCAGATTTATGAGCGGAATGAAAGGAATAACATACTAAATAGAATAACACAGAGATATAGAGAACAACAATAGATATCTAGTGAACAATAAATTCTATTGAATAAATAAAATAGGTTGAAACTGTAAAACTATAGAACTGAAAACAACTTGCTTGAATGGTGGTAGCTATCTTTGAGAAGAGATGTGGTTGCTATGGACATCCTTCTGAGAAGAATGATTATAATGAGGCTCCAAAAAAATATTATTTAGAGCCCCAAAACAACCCTGGAAGTACAGAAAGATGTACTGACATGAAGAATTCCAAAATAATCCAGTTGTATTAGGTGGGCGGCCACCAATATCCACCTGGAAGATTTGTAGGGATTCAGATAGCCCTAGAAGTGTAGAAACCACAATAACAAATAATTACAGAAGATCATGTTGAAATAAAAACTCTCAAGAGGAGCCAGTTGGAATAGGTGGGTGGCCACCAATATCCACTTAGATCATTCCTCCCCCCTTAGGAAGCAATGGTCTCCATTTCATTGAGTGACCCCATCAGGTGAGGAAACTTCTGTTGAATTTGGACTTGGGTGAGCCACTTTCCTTGGTGTAGGAGCTTCCCTTCCTTGACAACCCCATAAAGTTGTATCCTCTACTTGCGAGTGCCCTTGAACTGTGTTTCCACTATCTGATCAATGGATGCATGTTCCATGAAGTTAGGGTTGAGCTCTATTGGTGTCAAATTTTCTACGATACACTTGCTTCTGCTACAAAGTGAGGCACTATGTAGAGGTCACGGATGGGGAAATGACCTTTTTCTTACTGCGAGCGCAGATCACAAAGAATACAAACTTCTCAGTATATGAAATGACCTTATTCCATTGCTTAGCATAGATTAAAGAAATAATGATAGGCGGCGCTACCTTTGGTATCCTGTATAATTGTCTACCCAAAGTAATAATAACACTATAGAGTCTAGACTCATACACAACATGTCGCTTCCTCATATATGGATGGCCTAAAAGAACATCACAAAATTCAAGGGAAGAAATATCACAGAATACCTCATATTTGAATGGATTGATGTTGTAGGTAAGAAAACATTGTTGGTTGATGCATAGATCTCGTCCTTGGTGAAGCCAGCTGATGGTGTAGGGTTGCAGGTGTGGTGTTATCAACAGGTCCAACCACTTGGTGAACTCTGTTGAAATCAGGTTCTTCTAACTACCGCTATTGAAAATAAAATGCAGCAGAGTCCCCTTTACCCACATCTATGAGTGAAAGAGGTGTTCCCATTCCTATGGTTCTTCTAGTTCACTTGGTTGGAATTTGGTGGTAGTGATAGTTGCAGTAGGTTCAACATCGATGATTCGCTTCCCACTTTCTGGATTTGATTCAGAGTCAGAATCTACCTCTAACTCGAAAGCTTTCAAATCGACCACCAGTGACTTCTTGGAGTGACATTATTCGATGTTATTCCAAGGGGTTTTATGGTATTCATACCATTTTCCCGTGTCCTTCTTCGACTTCTCATTACCCTTCTTGGGTTATGGCTTGGACTGGTTGTCCCGAGAGCAACCATATTTTCTCTTCCCCTTGTTTTATGGGTTGGGGACGCCTTTGCCCTACTTTGGCTGTGAGGAGTTTGCAGATCCAAACTCTCACATCTTCTTCTTAAATTTCTTCTCGATCTTGATAGCATATCTATAAGCCGCACCTAATGATGTGATGTCCATAAAATCCATTTATTTTTGAATGTATTTAGGCAGAAAAACACGGTATTTGAACACCAGCTGTCGTTCAGAGTCTTTGATACCCAATTTGGTGCGTAGGGTATGGAAAATATTGGTGAAATATAGTACTCTCTAGTCCTTTTCTTGACGCATCATGGTCCATCTTGTGTACTGGTCCTCGTAGCTTCTAATAGGGTAGTATTGTTCTTTAATGGCATCCCTGAAGGAATCCCATGTGGGGGCGACTGTTGGGTATGTGTTGTATTCTTTGCATGTGTGTGTGTGTGGGCGTGTCAGATTCGACAACTGCATCTGACGATCCCTCTAGTAGCATTCTGACTGTGTCATGTGCACCGGTAGATTTCCTAGGGGGGGAAGGTATGCTCCCGCTGGTTACGCACAACGCCTTGAAATTTTTTTTTGGGCGGTTTTTGTTATTTTTAGTGGTTTACTAAATTAATCCTAGATTAAGGGATTAGGGTTTTAGTATCTACAGAATACCTAAAAAAATTGTATATATTGTATGGTGAATGGTGAAATTCAAGATAATGAATATAAGAACAATTTTCCTAGTTGAGGGTTTCCGGTATAAAATCTCTGTGTACTATGTGTATGAGCCATTGATTAAATTATATTTTTCTTAAGAATATATATGAATTTCTTTACTTCACAGGTTTAAAACTTACATGTGGTATCAGAGCTCGTTTTTGGATTCAGAGAGATGCCTTTATTGTTGAGGGTTTGGCTCGGTCTTGATAGATCAAGTTTATCTTGGGTCTGTGATAAACCTGGGTTTAGTGGGAGCTTTTGCAGTGGTGATTTAAGTGCAGAAAGAGGAATGGAAAGTTCTTCTAGAATCGAGATAGAGAAGTTCAATGGTAAAAACTTTGAGCTACGGAAGCTCAAGATGGAGGACCTTCTTATAGACAAAGAATAATGGATTGTTGTGGATCCTGGTACACAACCTACTGGTACACTATCTACCAGCACACAGGCTTCTGGTACACAACCTACTAGCACACAAACTACCAGTACACCACCTACTGGTATGTCGAAGGAAGATTCGGAGAAATTGGACAGAAGAGCAAAGAGTACTATTTGACTCTGCCTGGCATATTCGGTGTTGTTGAATGTCTTAGGAGAATCTACAGCCAAGGAACTATGGGATAAGTTGGCAAATTTGTATCAATCAAATTCCATGGTAAACAAGTTGTTTCTTCGAAAGAAGTTGTATCATCTTAGGATGGAAGATTGAGATTATGTGACAAAACATCTAAATTCCTTTAATACTCTGGTAAGTCAACTTGTCTCTATTAATATTACGATTGCAGAAGAATATAAGTGTATTACTTTGTTATGTTCTTTTCCAGACTCTTGTGATAATTTGGTTGTAGCAATAGGTAGTACCACTCAATCTACATTGAAGTATGGGGATGTAGTTTCATCCTTGTTATCTGAAGAGATGAGGTGGAAAACCATGGATGGTCATAGCATATATGCTTTATTTGTAAGAGGTCGTACCCAAGACAGGAATCATGGTAAGCCTTCAGGGGGGAGATCTAAATCTACAGATAGATCTAAGTCTCCAGGAAAATTTTTGAGGAAATGTTGGAAGTGTGGTAAAACATGGAATTATAAGAAAGATTGCAAGTCTAAGAAGGTTGAAAAACCAAATGGCTTTGATAGTACCTCTTCCACAGAGGCAAAAATCTCCACTGAAGAAGGAGGTGATGTTTACCTAGCATATACAAGTACACATGCAGGCCATGATTTATGGTTGATCGACTCAGGTGCAACATACCATATGACTCCTCATAGGGAGTGGTTCTCTGAATATGAAAAATATGATGGTGGTGATGTATTCCTAGGAGATGACTCGACAACAAAAATCTTGGGACGTGGAAGGGTTAAGTTGCTGCTAAAATATGGAAGGATTAGAACTCTCCCTAGGGTTCTGCACATTCCAAAACTTGCCAGGAGCCTAATATATGTAAGCAAGTTGGATGATGCAGGAGTGGATACTGTATTTGGAAAGAACACTTGCAAGATGGTACGAGGGGAAATGGTGTTAATAAGGGGAGTTCAGTGTGGAACTCTGTACAAGTTGTTGGGAAGCACTTATACTAATGGGTGTGATGGTTCTATTGTCCTTGAGCAGACAAATAAAGAAGACAAGACCAATATCATCCCTTAAAAAGAAGACCATGCTATGGACTCAAAGACTGGGGCATATTGGAGAAAAGGGCCTTCGAACACTACACAATAAAGGCATGGTTGAAGGTATGACTAATTGCACTCTGGATTTTTATTTATGTGAACATTGCATATATGGTAAACAAAATCGAGTAAGATTCCCATCTGGTGCTATAAGAGCAAAGGGGATCTTAGAATTGATACACCGTGATGTGTTTGGACATGTGCCTATTCCATCACTAGGTAAGTCTATGTATTATGTTTCATTCATAGATGATTTCTCAAGGTACACATGGATTTATTTTCTTAGAAATAAATCTGAGGTATTTGATAAATTTAAAGAGTTTAAGGCTCTGGTAGAAAATCAGACAAAGAAGAAAATAAAGGTATTGAGAACAAATAATGGTGGAGAATTATGTGGAAATGAATTTGAATAACTCTGTAAGAAGTGTGGTATATCAAGGAAGAAGACTACTCCCTACACTCCTCAGCAGAATGGAGTTGTTGAAAGGATGAATAAGACACTAATGGAAAAACCAAGGAGCATGCTCAGCGGTGCCGAGTTAGGAAAAGAATTATGGGTAGAGGCAGTGGGTACATCATGTTACCTGGTCAATCGATCACCTTCATCAACGTTGGATGATAAAAATCCACACGAGGTATGGTCTAGAAAGAAACCCTCTCTTCAACATCTTAGAGTGTTTGGTTGTGATGCTTATGTACATGTTCCAAAGGAAAATAG
>JZKD02S2003464.1:164852-179160 GCA_000966675.3 Picea glauca | reverse complement strand
TGAAAAGTGTATCTTTATTGGTTATAAAGATGGTGTGAAAGGTTATAAGCTTTGGAACCCAGAAACCAAGAAGATTGTTTATAGTCGAGATGTTGTTTTCAGAGAGGTAAAAGATGTGTCCAAACAAGAATTCCTACCAATGCAAGATGAACCTCAGAAAATAGAGCTTGATTTGGATGATGCAAAATCGAAATCATCTGAAGAAGTGGAAGCAGAAGAAGAAGAAGAAGAACCTCATACCCCAGTATTGAGGAGATCAATGAGAGATAGAAGGCAACCAGAAAGGTATACTCCACTTGATTTTCGTTCCGATTTTTCTCTATCTATTACTGATGATGATCCCAGAACTGTCAGGGAAGCAGTGAATTCGGAGGATAGTAAACTTTGGAAGAAGGCCATGGTTGAAGAAATGGATGCCTTGGATAAGAATGAGGCATGGGATATAGTTGAGTTGCCAGCTGGAAGAAAATCGATTGGTAGAAAATGGTTTTTCAAAAAGTAGTTTAATGCACAAGGTAAAGTGGATAAATACAAAGCTTGGTTAGTAGAAAAAGGTTATTCCCAGGTAGAGGGAATTGAATTTGGTGATAATTTTTCTCCTGTTGCTAAGTTAACTTCTATTATATTTCTTTTATCTATCACTATTTCTTTTGATCTTGAAGTAGAATAGATGGATGTGAAGACAACATTCCTACATGTGGATCTGGAAGAAGAAATCTACATGAAGCAACCAAAAGGCTTTGTAGTGAAGGGAAAGAAAGAGAAAGTCTATAAGCTAAAGAAGTCACTATATGGTCTAAATCAATCACCTATGATATGGTACCAAAATCTTGACACATACATCGTTGGATTGGGATTTGTAAGATGCAGGGCTGATCACTGTGTATATTCCAAACAGGTTGGTAATCACTTCATTTATGTAGTGTTGTATGTTGATAACATGTTGTTGGTAGGAAATAACATGGATGTTATCAAGGAGATAAAATCGCAACTATCCTCCAAATTTGACATGAAGGATCTCGGTGCTGCTAAATTCATTCTAGGAATGGAGATTAAAAGAGATCGTGCAAATAGGAAATTCTAGCTGAATCAGAGAAAATATGTTGAGATGATATTGCAGAGGTTTAATATGCATGGAACTAAACCGGTCAAGATTCCTATTCCTATAGGGTAAAGTTATCTGCAGATCAGTGTCCCAAGACACAAGAAGAAGAAGAGGACATGTCCCATGTTCTGTATGCCAATGTGGTTGGTAGTTTGATGTATGCAATGGTCTATACTAGACCAGACACTACACATGTAGTGAGAGTTTTGAGCAGGTATATGTCAAAACCAAGGAAGGAGCATTGAACAACAGTAAAGAGGGTCTTCAGGTATCTTCGTGGCACTACTAGTTATGGATTGTGCTACCAAGGAAGATAAGGATTGGACAGAGTGGTGGACATACATGGCTTTGTTGATGCAGACTGGGATGGAGATCTGGATTGCAGAAGATCTACAAGTGGGTATGTGTTTAACCTATTTGGAGGAGAAATTGGTTGGATGAGGAAAACGACAGGCTGTAGTGGCACTCTCAACTATAGAAGTTGAATACATGGAAACCACTCATGCAATCAAGGAAGCAGTATGGTTACAACGATTGTGTTCAGGTATTGTGTTGGTACAACAAGAAGTGAGATTAGATTGTGGTAGTCAGAGTGCAATCTTCCTGGCAAATAACCCTGCTTATCATTCGAAGACAAAGCATATTGATGTTCAATATCACTTTGTGAGAGACATGGTTGAGGAAAAGAAGGTGTTGTTGGAAAAGGTTGACACTTTGAAGAATGTTGCAGATTCATTGACAAAGTTTGTGAGCACAGAAAAGTTCTCCTGGTGTAGAGTAACAATGGTCATTGCTATCCTGTATTTTTGACTATATAATCCCTTGGACCCCTAGATGAAAATAAAAAAACAAGTGGGAGAATGTTGGGTATGTGTTATATTCTTTGCATGTGTGTGTGTGGGCATGTCAGATTCGACAACTGCATCTGAAGATCCCTCTAGTAGCGCTTTGACCGTGTCTTGTGTGTCAGGCGCTTTCCTAGGGGGGTCCCAAGGGGGGGCAGGTATGCTCCCCCTGCTTATGTGCAACATTCGACAACTGGAGGTAGCCTGGGGCAGTGCCCAAAATTTTTTTGGGGGCGGTTTTTGCTATTTTTAGCGGTTTACTAAATTAATCCTGGATTAAGGGATTAGGGTTTTGGTATCTACAGAAGACATTAAAACATTATATATAGTGTATGGTGAATGGTGAAATTTGAGATAATGAATATAATAAAGGTTTTCCCGGTTGAGGGTTTTTGGTATAAAATCTTTGTGTACTCTGTGTATGAGCCATTGATTAAATTATGTTTTGCTTAAAAATATATATGCATTTCTTTAATTCACAGGTTTAAAACTTACAGTGACCACAAATATTGCATATTTCTCTATGGCCCTTTGCTCAGAGTAAGTATCCCACCTATCCTTAACATGGGGGATGACCTTGAGGAGTGCAAAAGTAATCCTTTCACTGTCAAACAAATTGTGGACTAAAAAATACCCTTCGAGCAGATTCAACCATATATCTACACCATATGCATCTATCAGTCCTTCAAATAATGGAATATCAAAATTTACCTATACCTTGAAGGGGGTTTCATGGCTTCTTGATGAAGATGCGTCTCTTGTGGGCAACTGCTGAAGGATCTGTGCAAAGTTTTCCATCATTTCGTTCCTTTGTCGTGCAATGTATTCCTCGAACAAAATTTTAAAAGGATATCCTACTCCATCATATTTATTCTCGTCCCCCATGGGTTTTTTTTGGGCTCAGCATGGTCGATCTTGTAAAGGCTCGACTGGTTTGAGTCCCAACTTCTTGTACCCAGATCTTGTTGGGGACATTCACAAAGAAAAATAAATGAAGAGCAGACTGCTTTGATACCACTGATCTAGATTTATGAGAGAAACAAAAGGAATAATAGAATGAATACAATAATATAGAGATATGGAGAACAACAAAAAATATCCAGTGAATAATAACTTCTATTGAATAAATAAAATAGGCTGAAACTGTAAAACTGCGGAACTGAAAACAACTTTCTCTAATGGGGGTATTTATCTCTAAGAAGAGATGTGGTTGTTATGTGCATCCATCTGAGAAGAATGATTACAATGAGGCTCCATATGCCATTTTAACATTACTCATGAATTCCAAAACCCTAGACATCCAAAAAACTAACCCTAGGAAATGAAACACCAAAAGTTATGTGGGCCCCGATGGGTAAGATGGTACCTCAACTTCCTGGGGTCGTAACTTTTGCATACAACCTCCATTTTAGGCCCGTGATAGCCTTTTGGAAAGGTCTTTTCAAGAAATACACATTATACCATCAAAATTTACTTCATCTATAGTTTGACTATGGAAAGCCAAAGAAACATTGTTTAGGACCCCAAAATGACCCTGGAGGTACAAAAAGATGTACTGACATGAAAACTTCAAAAATATGTCAGTTGGATTAAGTGGGAGGCCACAAATATCCACCTGGAAGCTGTGTAGGGCTTCATATAGCCCCATAAGTGTAGAACCTACAATTACAAAGAATTACATAAGAACGTGTTGAACTAAAAACTATCAAGAGGATCTAGTTGGAATAGGTGGGTGGCCACCAATATCCACCTTGATCAACAGAGTTACACAATCAACAATCTAGAGAAGCAATTCCCATAGATCCTATACACTAAGAGAAATTATCAGTGCTTAAGGATCTTGTTAATGAATCTGCAACATTATTCAAAGTGTCCACCTTCATCAACAACACCTTCTTTTCTTCAACCATGTCTCTCAAAAAGTGATATTGAACATCAATATGATTTTGTGTTTGAATGATAATCCAAGTTATTCTCTACGAATATTGGACTTTGAATCTCACAATATATCCTTACATCTTGTTGTACCAACCCAATACTTGAACAAAATATTAGTAACCATATTGTTTCCTTTTTTGCATGAGTGGCTTCCATGTATTCAAATTTTGTAGTTGGGAGTGCCACTAGAAAATATCTTTTTCTCATCCAATTGATTGGTCCTCCAAACAGGTTAAACACATACCCACTTGTATATCTTCTATGATCCAAATATTCAACCCAATATACATCAATAAATCCATGTATGTGCAACACTATGTTCAATATTAGTCTTCCTTGGTAGAAGAATCCATATCTAGAAGTGCTACAAAAACACCTGAAAACCATCTTTATTGTTGTCCAATGCTCCTTCCCTGGTTTGGACATATACCTGCTCAAAACTCCCACTTCATGTGGAATTTTCGGTCTAGTACATAACATTTCATACATCAAACTGCCAACCACACTAGCATACAAAACATGAGATATGTCCTCTTCCTTTTCCTGTGTCTTGGGACACTGATCCACATATAGATTTATACCTAAAAATATAGGAACCCTGCCTAGTTTACATTCCTACATATTAAACATATGCAATATTGTCTTAACATCTTTTCTTTTATTTAACCATAATTTCCTATTTTATCGATCTCTTTTAATTTCCATGCCCAAAATGAAATTTACAACACCAAGATCCTTCATGTCAAATTTAGAGGAAAACCAAGTTTTCACATCTTGGATAATCTCCTTCTTATTTCCTATCAGAAACATATCATCCAAATAGAAGACCAAATAGATGAGATTATCATCGACTAATTTGAAATACACATATTGATCTACTTTTCTCCTTGTGAAGCCAAGTCCCAACATATTCGTATCAAAATTTTGACACTACATCCTTGGTGATTTCTTTAACTCATATAGGGACATTTTCATCCTACATACCAACTCTTTCTTTCCCTTCACTGCAAAGTATTTTGGTTTCTTCATATAGATTTATTCTTCTAGATCCCCATGTAGGAATGTTGTCTTCACATCCATATTTTCTACTTCAAAATAAAATGAAAAAACAATAGATAAAAGAAATATAATAGAAGTTAACTTGGCAATAGGAGAAAAAATTTCACCAAAGTCAATTCCCTCTACCTGGGAATACCCTTTTTCTTATAATCGAGCTTTGTATTTATTCACTTTCCCTTCTACATCATAATTTTTTTAAACACCCATTTGTTGCCAATGGGATTTCTTCCAGTCAACAACTCCAGCAGATCCCAAGCCTCATTCTTGTCCAAAACTTCCATTTCTTCAACCTTGGCCTTTTTCCAAAGTTTTCCATCCTCTGAATCCAATGCCTCCCTGACAGTTCTAGTATCATCATCAATAATAAACAAACAAAAATATGAACGAAAATTAGGTGGAGTATACCTTTTTGGTTTCCTTCTTTCCTGAACTGATCTCCTTAATACTGGAGTATGTTGATCTTCTTCTTTTGATTCATGTTATTCTATAGAGTCTGATTCATTATCGTTCAACTCAAACTCTATTTTTTATGGTTCTTCCTTCTTTGGTAAGACTTCCTATTTGACAACATATTTAATTTCTCTAAATACCACATTTCAACTATACACTACCTTCTTAGTTTTTTGGTTCCAAACTTATAACCTTTTAGACCATATTTATACCCAATAAGGATACTCGTTTCAACCTTTTTATCTAGCTTACCACAGTTTTCCTTTGGGACATGAACATAAGAATCACATCCAAATACCCTAATATGTGTTAGAGAGGGTTTCTTACTAGTCCATGCCTCATGTGGATCCTTTTCATCCAACCCTGATGAGGGTGATTGATTGACCAGGTAACATGAAATACCCACTGCCTCTACCCAGAATTCCTATCCTAACCCGACACTAGTGAGCTTGCACCTCATTTTTTCCATCAACGTCTTGTTCATCCTTTTTGCCACTCCATTTTTTTGAGGTGTATATGGAGTAGTATTCTACCTTGCTATACTGCACTTCTTACATAATCATTTGAATTCATTTTCATACAATTCTCCACCATTATCCATCCTCAACACCTTAATTCTTTTCTCTATTTGATTCTCCATAAGATCCTTAAACTCTTTAAACTTGTCAAATACTGCATATTTCTTCCCGGGGAAATAAATCCATGTATTCCTCAATAATTCATCTATAAATGAGACATAGTACATATATTTTCCCAGATATGGAATCAACATAGGTCTAAATACATCACTGTGAACCAACTATAAAATTCCCTCTGGTCTCATTGCACCGGAGGGGAAATCTTACATGATTCTACTTCCCATATAAGCAATGTTCACATAAATCAAAATCTAGAGAGAAATTTCCCATACCTTCAACCATACCTTTACCGTGTAGTACGCAAAGCCCCTTCTCTCTGATATGTCCTAGTCTTTGATGCCACATCATAGTATTTTCTCTAGAGACTCTAGAAGTTTTTTCTTCTTCAGCTCCAATCTTAGGAACAATGAAACTATTTCACTCATCACTAATAGTGCTTCCAGGCAACTTATATAGAGTTCCAATCCGAACTCCCTTCAACAACACCATTTCTCCTCAAACCATCCTACAAGTTTCTTTCTCAAACACTGTTTTTTCCCTTGCATCGTCCATTTTTCTTACATAAATCAAATTTCTGGCCAATCCTGGGATGTGTAGAACACCAAGAAGTGTTCTAGTCCTTCCATCCATGACATTCAACTTGAATTTTACTTGTCATATGATTTTGGATGTCGAGTGATCACTTAGGAAAGCATCACTTCCATCATAACTTTCATATTCATAGAACCAATCTCTGTGAGGATTCATATTAAAGGATGCACATGAGTTGAACAATCATGCCTCATGATCTACATGTGTTCTTGAATAAGCCAAGTACACATCCCCTCCTTCATTTGTGGAGGGTTTTTATTCTGTATAAAGAGCATCATCATATCCCTTCCCTCTCTCAACACTTTTGGATCTACAGTGCTTCTTCTAGTGCCCTTGTTTTCCACATCTCTAGCACACCTTAACAAAATTTCTAGGAGATTTAGATATTCCTAAGATTTAGATCTCCCACTTGAAGACTTAGATCTATTTCTTTTCGGGGAGCCTCCTCTTTCAAATAATGCATCTATGCTCTATCCTTCCATTTCTTCCACCTCATCTCCTCTAACAATAAAGATGATACCACATCATCAAAACTTAAAGTAGTTATATTACTACATATGGCCACAACCAAAATATCCCACAAGTCTGGTAAAGAGAACAATAAACTGATACACTTATATTCATCAAAAATCTTAATATCAACATATAATAACTGACTTACCATAGTATTGAAGGCATTCTGATTCATTTTCATCGAGCCTCCATATTTTATCCTCAGGGTTACTGCTTCTTCTGCAGGAAAAAAATGTTTACCAAAGACTTAGAATGATACAAACCCCCTAAATTATTCCATAAATCCTTGGTTGTAGCTTCCCCTGATACATCAGTAATACTGGATATGAGATACACAACCAGATTGTTCTCTTTTCCTTCCTATGTAACTTTTTACAGTCTTCTACGAGCATTCTTGTAGGTGCAGTACTTGGATCCAAAATGATCCACTGATCTTTGTCCACCAACAGATATTTCATATTGATATTCCATAGCTCAAAATGTTTCCCATTAAATTTATCGATCTCTATTTTTGAATTGCTCGCCAATTCTTTTCACCTGAAGAATCAATACCACAAATCTCCCACTGTAACAAGGTTTATCACAGACCCAAGACAAACTCTAAGCCACAAAGGAATCCCCCTGAAGTCAATAATAATTTTGAAACCAAATCTAGATTTAACCTTGTACAATTAATTACTACAAATAGATTCTTAATAAAAACAAAAATATGCAATGGCACAAACATACACACACACGCATTACACATAGATTTTACCCTATAAACCTGAACTGGGAAAACCAACAACCTATTTAGAGCCACACCTCTAATCTTGTACTAAGCATATTCATTGTTTACAATAAAATATGTATAGGATCCTATGACATCCAAAACCCTAATCCATTGAGTCATATTATTAAAAAAACCCTAATTTCTTAAACAAAATTAGAAAACCATAGGTGAAAACCATGTGTCGAAAAACCACAAAAAATAGTTGAAAAAAACACCAATTTATTTTTGTGGCGCTTCCCCCAAACCCCTGTGTAGGGGGGATCCCATATCCTTGCAAGCCCCCTAGACAAGGGATATCCTGCCCCCTGTGACCCCCCTGCACACCCAATGCAATGCGATTGCTAGGTCTAGTTGTGCAAAGAATATAACACATACCCAACAATAACTTGGGAAAACATAAATATTTTTGAGTGAAAAGAAAAATTGTTTCTAACTAAAATAAGCCCTCCAAATACAATGGAACAATAATCTAAACTCATAATTGCATGAAAATAGTAGAAACAAAAAGTGTGGCAACCCATATTCAAATCTTAATCTACAACGGGAGTGGGTCTTCAAACCAGCTCTGATACCATGTTTGACAAAACAAGATGAACATCTTCAATAACCACTCACACAACCAGATCAAAGATCAAAACATTGATGGTTTTACATGGTTAAAAACCTCAAAGAGGGAAATAGTCCACATCCCTAGTCAACACAACCACTTGAGACAATATATTAATTCAAAAGAAAAATATTTTACATGAGAGTTTCTCACAAACGATCATTAACAAATGACCCTCCATACTATTTAAATAAAGATCATGGACCAATCAAGTGTTAAGCCACGGATCAATGTAGCCATTAATATTGAGTAGAATAAGAGTTGTCAGATCACTCTATGTCTAGAATATATCATGACTGTTCTATAAAATGACTACAAATGCATACTAATGCATAGTAAAGAAACACACTTTTACCTAAAGAAAATTTATACCAAGTTGATTTTAACTAACTCCTAAGTGTTTAAATATCCTAATAAGAATAATTATTTCACACATGAATTGGATCTTGATTCGATAATACATGCATTAAAAATGTGGAGACATACTTAATGTGAAGATAATTTGAGTTAAAGATGGACCACAGTGGTTTGAAATATTTATTTGAACAATAGACATTAAATGCCAAACAAACAAAATGGTTAGAATTTCTTAGTGAATGTGATATTGAGATTAAACATGCCAAATGAAAAGAGAATAAGATTGTTGATGCACTCAGTACAAGATACATGCAATACATGCTACAACCATTAGAACGTGCAAATCAAATTCAAATAATAGAATTTTAGAAGATCTTGTTTCAAATTGACATTGCCTATAGGTAAAAGGAGAATTGTAGCAAGAAAATACACAAAAAAAGTTTAAAGAGTATAAGTTGGAAGAAGATGAGATAATTATGCATAAAAATAGTGTGCATGTTATTAATTCTCAAGAATTAAAAAAGTTGTTATTAAAACAAATGCATAATGTTCCATATTTTGGATATCCTAGTTACCAAAAGACAATTGTAGTAGTAAGAAGCCAATACTTTTCGTAAAAAATGAAAAGGAATGTTGTTGATTATATAACCATGTGTATGGAATGCCAAACAATAAAAGTTGAGCATAGAGATCCTGTAGGATTGCTACAACTATTTCCAATTCCAGAGTGGAAATGGGAAGTGGTAACCATTGAATTTATCACTAAGTTACCAAAGACAATAAGGCAACATGACTAAAATGGTAGTCATAGATAAATTAACAAAATATTCTCAGTTTATTCCAGTTAAATTGAGTCATAAGGTAGCTAACATTGAAAACATTTATATGAAATAGATTGCTATGTTGCATGAAGTACCTATAGAAATTTCCTAAGATAGAGACCCAAAGTTTACTTCAAACTTTTGGAAGGAATTGTTCAAAGGTTTTGGGAGAACCTAAATTTTAACACATCCTATCATCCATCAATAGATGGGAAAACAAAAAGATTCAATCAAGTTATTGAAGACATATTAAGAATGTGTGTGATAGATAAGTCATCTAAGTGGGCAGACTACTTACATTTTGTTGAATTTGGCTAAAACAATGGATATCAAGCTTCATTAAAGATGAGTCCATTTGAAGATTTATATGGTAGAAGATGCAATACTCTAGTTAGTTGAGATAGTCCAATAGACATAGTACTACTTGGGCCATAGTTTCTCATAGATATGGGAGATAAAATCGTCAATATTAAACCAACTTTGAAGGAAACATGGGATAAGAAAAAGAGTTACATGAATAAAGACATGATACAAAAGGAATTTAAAATTGGAGAGCATGTATTCTTGAAAGTGAAAGAAAAGAAGAGTTCATTGAAGTTGGGAAGATGCACCAAGCTATTAGCTAGAATTTGTGGACCATTACAGATATTGGATAGAATATGACTAATTGCATACATGCTTGCATTGCTTGCTTCCATGAAAGTGCATAATGTGTTTCATGTGTCATTATTGAAAAAGAATGTTCATGATCCTAACCATGTAATTGAATAGAATTTGATTCATGTGGATGATCTAGATTTTATGAGTAGAACAAAATGAATACAGATTATTAACATGTTCTTAGAAAAAAATAACAGAGATACAGTAAAACTAGTTTTCTATTCAATAATGAAATAAGCTGAAACTGTAAAATGCAGCGGAAACAAGCTTGTTGAAATGGTGGCGGCTTATCTCTGAGAAGAGATATGACGACAACGCACATTTTCAAGAAGAAGGTTATAATGAGGCTCTGAAGGCCCTTTTACAATAATCAAGAATGCCCAAAACCCTAGAAATCCAAAAACCTAACCCTAGGAGATGAAGCGCTAAAAGTCATGTGGGCCCCGTTTGGGTAAGTTAGTACATCAACTTCTCGGGGTCGTAACTTTTGCATACGATCTCTGTTTTAGGCATGTGATAGCCCGTTGGAAAGGTATCATCAAGGAGATTAATTTTTGGGGCTCAATTATGCCTTTGGATATCATTGTGGATCTCTATCTCGAAAAACCTTCATTTAGGCCCTCTAAATGGCCCCAAAAGTTAAAACTGCTAAAAATAGTAAATTGCCAAAATTGTCAGAAAACTATTTTGAGCTAGTTGGAAAAGGTGGGTGGCCACTGATATCCATATGGATCAATCCTCCCTCATTAAGAATTAATGGTCTCCAATGCGTTGAGGTCCCCCATTAGATGAAGAAATTTCTTCTGAATTTGGCCCCGGGTGAGCCACTTGCCTTGGTGCAGGAGTTGCCCTGCTTTGACGACTCAATAAAGCTAGATCCTTTGTTGTCGAGTGCCCTTGATTTTTCTATCCACAATATGATCATTGTATTCCTGTTGTAGGCAATTGGGGTTGAGCTCTGTTGGTGTTAGTTTTTCTTCTACTTCTGAGGTGTCCAATAATGGTGGGAAATAAGGGCGAAGGAGATCCATGTTGAACACTGGGTGCAGACCAAGGAAAGGAGGAATGTTGAGCTCAAAATCATTATCCCCCATGGCCTTGGTGATAGCGTACGATCCATAACAGAGTGGGTGAAGCTTATGATGGGGTCTTGTAAGGTGTTCTTTCTGCAAGTACAACCAAACTTTGTCACCCACCTGAAAATTATGCGACACCCAATGTTGATCATGGCACTGTTTGTACTTGTCATTGGACTTTTGTAGGATATCCTAAACCTGTTGGAAGATGTGTTGGATCTGTTCAATGAATCAGGTGGATTTTTTAGCTTCAGTTGGAGAAGGAGATGAGTCGGTCAAGGTGACTACAAGGGGAAGTGCAACATCTATGGGTCCTAATGGTTGGAATCCCAACCCTGCTTGAAAGGGGCTGTAGTCGGTTGAGCTATGCAGGGCTCAGTTGTAGCTATGCTGGACATAGGGAAGGCTCTCATACCATGCGTGAGGGTGCTTTGAATTATACATGCGAAGGATATGCACAATCATTTGATTTACAACCTCGGTTTGACCATTTGTCTGGGGGTGGAAGGTCATGGATTTGGTGAGCTTGGTGTCCAACAGTGACCAAAGGCTCAACAAAAATGTGCTGAGAAATCAACTATCCTAATCTGAGACAATGGTTTGTGGGATTCCAAAATGTACCCAGACTCGTTCAAAGAAGATCTTGGTAGTGGCCTCTGCTATGATGCTCTTATTGCAGGCAACCAGAATCACCATCTTAGAAAAGCGATCAACAACAAAAAAAACATAGTCATTTCCCTGCTTGGTGGATGGGAGGCCCGACATGTATTCCATTGAGATGGATTCCCATGGCCTGACAGGAGTAGGAAGAGGGGTGTACAGGACCTATTTCTTAGTGGTCGGTTTGGCAATAGCTTAGGCAGTGCATGACCTGATATACTTGCTGACCTCCTGTCAAAGTTTCGGCCAGTAGAAATGTTTCTATAGCATCGCCACTGTCTTTTCAATGACGAAGTGTCTTACCACCCAATTGTAGTGGCCACCAAGGAAAGTAGGAATGTTGAACTCAAAAGCATTATCCAGATGGATATCAGTGGCCACCCACCTTTTCCAATTGGCTCAAAACAGTTTTCTGATAGTGTCTCACTATGATAAGCCACAGGGTGGTCGTACTGAGTGAGAATGATGCCCACAGTATAGTCAGAAGCATTTGTCTTGATCTCAAAAGGATGTTGTAGGCCTGGCAGTGAAAGTACTGGGGCTGAGCACAAGCACTGCTTCAAATCATCGAACGCTTGTTGTTGGGACTGGACCTACACAAATTTTTCCTTACCACCACCCCTGTTTATTTGGCTGAGGGCCCATGCAATATGGGATAAACCCAACACGAACCTACGGTAGAAATTGGCAAGGCCCAAGAAGCTCTGAAGCTCAGTGAGTGTTGTTGGGGCTGGCCAGTCATGAATGACTTGGATCTTGGCTGGATCCACATGTACGCCATGCTGATCAATAATGTAGCCCAGGTAATGGACCTTGTCCATGCCGAAGGATCATTTTTCCAAGTTGGCATATAACTTGTGTTGCCGCAGGGTGTGCAAAACCTACTGAATATGCTGCAAGTGTTTGACCCAAGTCTTGTTGTAAATCAGAATGTCATCCAGATACACCACTACAAAAGTATTGGTAAAGGGTCGTAGGATATCGTCCATCATCCTCATGAAAGTAGCTAGATCATTTGTCAAACCAAAGGGCATGACCAACCATTCAAAAAGGCCTTCCTTTGACTTGAAGGCAGTCTTCCATACATCTATCTGTTCTATCAGGACTTGGTGGTAGCCAGACTTCAGATCAATCTTACTGAAGTATTTGGCCCCCATGAGTTGATCAAGGAGGTCATCGATTCGAGGAATTGTGTACTGGTTTCTGACTATGATTTTATTCATAGCCCAGTAATCAATACAGAGTCACCAGGTTCCATCTTTCTTCTATACCAGCATGATTAGGCTCCAGTAAGGTGATGAGATGGGGTGTATGTGCCCCTTGTGGAGCAGTTCTTGGATCTATCTCTTGATCTCCTCATTCTCTAACAAAGAGAGACGATAGACTGGCCCATTGGGTAGTGGTGCACCGGGGGCCAGATCGATGGGGTGCTTGACCTGGAAATGTAGAGGTACCCCTGTAGGTGAGGAGAAGATATCTGAGTATTCTTCCACGACCTTATCTACTTGCTTCTTCTATGTGGAGAGGTCAGTTTCAGAGACCTTGGATGTGACTGTGATCTTTTTCTTATTCTGAGAGTGAATCACGAAGAAGACAAACCTCTTCGTTTGAGAGATGACCTTCCTGCATTACTTAGCAGAGATCAAGGAAATAGCACCAGGTGGGACTGCCTCGGGTATCCTATACAATTTCCTATTAAAAGTAATAATAACACTACGAGGCCTAGACTCATATACAACATGTCATTTCCATAAATAAGGTTGGCCCAAAAGAACATCACAAACTTCGAAAGGAGGAACATCACACAATACCTCGTCTCTGAAGGGCTTGATGTCGTACGAAAGTCAGCACTGTTGGATGACGCGGAGATTGCTTCCTTGGAAGAGCCATCCAATGGTGTATCGTTGTGGGTGCAACGTTGTTGGCAGGGGCAGCCGCTTGACGACCTCTGCTGAGATGAGGTTCTTCTGGTGATCCGGATTATTTTCGGCACGAAATGAGATCGGAGATATAATAAAGAAATGCACAGAGATATCGCAGATATTCAATAATATAACAAAAATGTATCGGAGATGAAACCATAAACACAGATATACAATAGTACATGATTTCTATTAATGAAATAAATGTACAGAGACTGTAAAAATATAGAGTGGAAGACTCGCTAGAATGGTGGCAGCTTATCTCTGAGAAGAGATGTGACGGCTACTCGCATT
>JZKD02S2003464.1:124374-164802 GCA_000966675.3 Picea glauca | reverse complement strand
TTATCTCTGAGAAGAGATGTGACGGCTACTCGCATTCGCAAGAAGATGATTACAATGAGGCTCTGAAGGCCTTTTTACAATAAGTAGGAATGCCAAAAAACCTAGACATCCAAAAACCTAACCCTGGGAGATGAAGTGCCAAAAGTCATGTGGGCCCTGTTTGGGTAAGTGAGTACATCAACTTCCCAGGGTTGTAACTTTTTCATACGATCTCCATTTTAGGCGTGTGATAGCTCGTTGGAAAGGTATCATCGAGGAAATTCATTTTGGGGGCTTAATAATTCCTTTGGATATCATTGAGAACCTTTATCTCGAAAAACCTTCATTTGGGCCCTCAAAATGGCCCCAAAAGTTAAAACCTGCTAAAAATAGTAAATTGCCAAAATTGCCAGAAAGCCATTTTGAGCCATTTGGAAAAGGTGAGTGGCCACCGATATCCACCTGGATCATCTGTCTACCACTATCAATGATGAAGTGTAGCGGGGTGCCTTTTACCCACATATGTGAATGGAAGAGGCGCTCTCCTTCTTCTGGCTCGTCTGGTTCACCGGGATGGAGCTTGGTGGTAGCAACGGTGGCACTGGGTTCTATGTCAATGATCCATCTTCCCCTTTCTAGTTCTGGCTCAGAGTCATAATCTGCATCTGATTCAGAGGCTTTCACTTCAACCACCAGGGACTACTTTGAGCGACAGTCAGCAGTGTTATGCCACGGTTTCTTATGGAAGTCGCACCACTTCTCGGTATCTTTCTTTGTCTTTCCGGTGTACTTCTTTGCTTGTGGCTTGGACTGGTTTTCCTGATACTGTCCATCTTTTCTCTGTCCTTTTTTTGGTGGGTTGGGGCTACCCTTTCCTGGCTTTTGTTGTGAGGGGTTCCCAAGCCCAAATTGTCGCATCTTTTGTTTGAGCTTCTACTCGATTTTGATGACATATCGGTAGGCCGTGACCAAGGATGAGATGTCCAGAAATTCCATTTCGGTCTGGATGTATCTATGCAAATCACTGCAATACTTGAGCAGCAGATGTCACTCCGAATCTTTGATACACAACTTGGTGTGCAAGGTATGGAAGATATTTGTGAAATCTGACACTACTTGGCCTCTTTCTTGCCGCAGTGTGGTCCATTTGGTCTACAGGTCATCATAACTTCCGACAGGGTAGTATTGTTCCTTAATAGCATCCTTGAAGGATTCCCAGGTGGTCGTGACTGAAAATAATGAGGTTTCCTCTATTTCCTTTTGCTCACAGAAAGTTTCCCACCAATCTTTGACATGGGGAATGGATTTGAGGAGCGCAAAAGTAATCTTTTCTTTATTCGAAAAGTTATGGACATAAAAATACCCTTCTAGTATATTCAACCACTTGTCTACAACATCTGTGTCTATATGACCTTCAAATATAGGAATATCGAATTTTATTTGTACCTTGAAGGGCGTGGTGCCTCCGTTCGAAGAAGATGTATCGCCTGTTGGTAGCCGTCGAAGGATTTGCGCGAACCTATCCATCATCTCGTTCCTCTCTTGCGTGAGGGCTTCCTCAATAAACAATTTGAAAGGATATCCTGTCCCATCATATTTATTTTCTCCTACCATGGGAGGTCGCTTGGGCGTGCGAGAGCTTCTTTCCTTAAGAGAAACAAGCTCGATATCCAACTCTTTGTACTCCGACCTCGTTGGGGACATGCATTAAGATGACAAGGAACATACTGCTCTGATACCATTGATTCATATTTTATGAGTAGAACGAAATGAATACAGATTATTAACAGGTTCTTAGCACAAAATAACAGAGATACAGTAAAACTGGTTTTCTATTCAATAATGAAATAAGTTGAAACTGTAAAATGCAGTGGAAACAAGCTTGCTGGAATGGTGGTGGCTTATCTCTGAGAAGAGATCTGACGGCAGTGTGCATTCGCAAGAAGGTTACAATGAGGCTCTAAAGGCATTTTTACAATAATCAAGAATTCCCAAAACCCTAGACATCCAAACCCTAGGAGATGAAGCGCCAAAATTCATGTGGGCCCCGTTTGGGTAAGTTAGTACATCAACTTCTTGGGGTCGTAACTTTTGCATATGATCTCTGTTTTAGGCGTGTGATAGCTCGTTGGAAAGGTATCGTCGAGGATATTCATTTTGGGGGCTAAATAATGCCTTCTTATATCATTGAGGAGATCTATCCAGAAAAAATTTCATTTAGGCCCTCAAAATGGCCCCGGAAGTTAAAATTGCTAAAAATAGTAAATTGCCAAAATTGTTAGAAAACTATTTTGAGCTAGTTGGAAGAGGTGGGTGGCCACCGATATCCATCTGGATTAGTGAATCCATAAGGGGACTTTAAAGTGTATCCAACGTGTATACTAGATAATAAGGTCATAGTGCTTTAGAACATAGTCATAGGGAAGGTAAAGGTCGAGTAGACGTACAACAACCATCAAGAAGTGACATGGAATATGGAAGATGAGATGTGAGAGGAATACATGAACTTGTTTTCAAAATTTAATGTAAAAATTTATTATATATAATGGTGATGTTCACCAAGGACAATGTAAAATTTATGGGGAGGAGAATGTGACACCCCAGATTTGATCCCTAGATTAGAAATTTTTAAATGTGTATATGATGAAAAGATGAGAGCCGAACAATGATGCAAATATGTAAATTTTACATTGAATAATAAAAAAATACATCACTAGTTGCAAACAAAGAAGGAAAAAATATATGGGGAGATATGATTCCAAAAGATAGGAATGCAAGGGGGGTTAGGGGGCTTAAAATGGGGACAAATTAAATAACATTAATTTAATCCTAAACCTAAGTCCTTGTCTTATATTATATTAAGTTATATCGACCTTGGGATTGATTTCCAAGTGAAGTACGTGAGCTTCTTAGGAAGACATGTAGTGAGTTGGGAGCATGAAAATATAATCCTTGAATTTTTTTTTGTAGAGATTTGTGTTCATCATTCTTCCCATATATTTTCAGGAGAGTCTATGATAACATGACTGAAATAGAATTACGATGGGTATGGTTGTTATGAAGACTATGGGAAATTCATGCCCATGTGCAAGGGGAACTATTGCCATTGAGAAACTACATTACAATTGAGAATCCATGGAGTTCCTAGTAGATATATTTCATGTTCAGTTTATGATGGATCCTTGGAGAGAAGTGGGATAACTCAAGGTATTTCATGCCAAAAAAGGAGATTCCATTCCTTCGGTTGTGTAGGATTACAAGGAAAGAGAGTTGGTAGAGTTAGGATCGCTATAAGAGGTAACATATTGTAGAAATTTTTGGAATTAGGCTATGTGAGAGGACTAGAGACATCCATAGGAGAATTAATCCTTGTCGACTCATAGCCTCAACTTGGGGGTGGACCATTAAGAGATTAACTAAAATCATGATGCTATGGTTGGTGGAACATCCTTCGCCTGCAACCAATTGGTGCTTAAATTTAGAAAGATAATTGTTATGCCTTATTTATCATGATGCTAAATTTAATGGTGTTTACATTATTCATTGGTTGTTTTTATGCTTACATGAATGAGTCTACATATATAACATTGAATCGTTATTTATATTTGCATAAGCCTAATATTTATGTTGCATGCATTCATAAATTAATAGTCAGACAATGAGGAAAACCCCCTTATACCTATACCAGGGTTTAGGATATAGACAAAGAAAATGACCTCCTAAAAGTCAATCTAGTTTCTACACTACCCCAAACATAAAATAAATAAATGAAAATAAAGCAGTAGAAGAGAATATCGGTAACTGTACCTTTTATCCAATGTCCGGTGATGATCTCCTCAATCTTTGTAGCTTGAAAGACTACAAGTCTCCTCCCAAAGCTGACTTGCATCCAAGACTAGGAAAACATGACTACAAGCATGCTATTTCTATTCATAAATTAGGGTTAGATATCAAATGTTATGTATAAATCAATGAAAAGACACAAAACATCATCATTTCGGATAGGGAAAAGAGATTCTTTTATTCATTAAACAAAGACTGAAACTTACAACCCTCACATGCCACTGTTCTGCAAACTTGGTTTGGGCTCCTCTTTACATTGCTCCAAGTGCACCTTTAATAAGACTCTTCTCAGAATCTACTAATAACCTCAAGTAAATGGAATGGATTGAATGGAAGAAAAGGGGATGAAGTGGGAATACTGAGGCAGTAACTCACAAAAGGTTGCAAATGATTGGGCAAGGAAGGGAATAAAATTGGGTAGAGTTTCACCGTTCTAATGCTTGGTTGTAAAATGAGACCCCAAAACCTCCTTTTATATGACAAAAAGATGGTTATTCGGTTGGGGGATGGGCTATAGCAGGTGAATTTGTTGGGAAACCTCCAATATCCCGTGAATTCCACTGAATTCCTTACAAATTTTTAATTTTTGCAACTTTTGGAGGTATACACGGGCTTTGTATTGTGCAACAAGCATATGTACGTGGGTTTTCTAGCATGCAACAATCATATGTACATGGGCAGTAGTGGTGAAGGGCGCGTACATGCTCTAAAAATTGTTTTTTTAAGTAGATCTCCTCAGTAGTGATTTGGAAAATTATGCAAGTAAGAAGGCCAATGGCATGTATGCATGAGTAGGGAATTTTAGGGATATAATAGATGCCCCCTAACGTATGAGGTTAGAAGAGAAACTGATGGCCAAAATACATTACAACATCTTCACCAATGCACAAAATCGAGTGAGCCTGGGACCAGAGTTCGGGAGGTTCCATCTGCAAAACAACAATTGTCTCTCTGAGGCAGGCATACCCATGCTCGGGATGAACTAAATCATGGATTCCAATCAAATACACTACAAATCCATGTCATATAAATATATAAGTGTATCCACGAGAAATAGATAGGGGATCTACATCTCAAAACCAGCCAAAGATATACAAGGATAATATGCATCTTCAAGAAGCTAGTGATACCTACGGCTGGAGATGAAGTCTTCATAGCTAGAGAAATAACTTCAAGATCTTCAAAAATCAGGTAGGAGTACAATGGGAGTCTAAGACTGACTACTCTGAGGTCTTCAACAATCCATCGGGAAAAAACAGGAGGATCTCGATGAGCAGGAAGAGAACTTCTTCGATTTCGAATATGAACTTGACGGGACTCTCAAAATGGACAACTCGTGAAAGTCAAGAGACAAACTGCAGAAAGGTTGACTCAGGTTGGGTAAAACGTCGCTTGGAAAAAAGAATGAAATATGATCAGACTTAGGAAGTATGACATTTACATAAGTTCGTGATGTAGGAGGCACCACAAACTCTCCATATGTTTGGAAGAGTAACCAAATAGAGGAGGACACAACTCTATGTAGCAAGAACAAATTCTTAAGGTCATACTATATCTCAATGTTTGACGAAAAAATAGAAGGATGTTCTTTGTACAAGGGTGACTATATTTGTTGCCGAAAAAAGAATGTATATTTCTCGTCTCCTCTTTTTGGAATATTTGATTTTTTTTTGTCTTTTTCAATTTTTAAAGAGCTTGAAAAATAATAAAAGAATGCTACATTACAAAGGAGAAAAAAGTGTTGGGATCAAGCAAACTGGTTCCAAGTGTTTGGAACATACTAATTCTCGAGGCAAGGAGGCATGTTCAGTATAAGAACACTCGGGGAAAATTCCTCCATGGGTCAAGGCGTCAGGTCACAGAGTCAAGAAATGCTACAAGGATTGTGTATAAGGAATGCTTCAAAGGTTTAGTTGAGAGAAACATGGATCCGACATTAGGCCAAAAATGCAAAGATGAGACCCACAATGTGATTAAGCAGGATACAGTGAGATCCCTTCTATGCAATTTTTTACGATCCCAGAGAAGGTAAGATCGGTAGTTTCTTCACATTTAGGGAGTCTGAAAAAACACAAAAATAAGACTCCAGGGAGTACCTTTTTTGGAGTTAGTCTAGTTGGTTCGAAAAAGGGTTAAACTTTCACCGAAAATATGTCTTTTAAAAACCATTTTAACGAGTGTGACAAAGACAAGATCACCCAACAATCTTTTCAATTTTAAGGAGTCTAAAAAATAGATTAACTATGGACTCACAACCTTTTTCTGATTTTAGTATCCTTAGCCTGAAAAAGTATAAAAGTAACTGAGGAGAACTCTCCCGATGAGATGAATCCCCAAGGCGTACCTTTTTCCGCTAAAATATATAGGTTGGAAAAAGGGTTAAACTCATGCCAGTAGATTTTCTTATGGACCAATTTAATGAGTGTGAAGGAACAAGGTCACTCGACAATATTTTCAATTTTAGGGAGTCTGAAAAGAGATTAACTATGGACTCTGGGGGGTTCCTTTTTTGTAAGTAATCTCCAAGGCCCAAAAAAGGTGATAAACCAAAACCAAGGAGACTGTTCCTTTTTCGAAGATTTTGTCCCTCATGCCCGAAAAAGGGTTAAACGTACGCCTGAGAATACTCTTCTAGTGAAACGAAGTTCCTATAGAATACCTTTATTCGTAAAATTATCCATACGGACTGAAAAAGGGGTAAAATACCACCGGAAATATGTGCCTTCCAATTTGATTTTGGTGAGAATGAAGGGAAATGAGATCACTTGACAATATTTTCATTTTTATAGAGTCTGAAAAGGGCTTAAAGAATACTCCATGGGGCTACTTTTCTCAAGTAATCCGGACGAGATCGAAAATAATAAATACAATCTCATTGGATGTTTGTTTTAAATTTCAAAGTGAGCTTTAAATAAAACAAAGTACACTCATAGGGAGTCCCAAGGGTAAGGCCTAGGATGATGATGAACAAATGAATGAGGATTCATTATTTAATCATGCCAAGACTAACAAGGACTCTGAAGCCTATAGTCATAACTGACAGCATGGATGCCAAAAATGCAACAAAGGATATACCTAGGGCATCCATGTAGAGGTAGGCTCTACCACCTGATTACAACACTTCTAAAGAAACAATGAAGGTTCGGTGTCACACTTCAATGGGGTCGATCCTAAGGCCAAATGAACTAGGAAACGAATAATGCAAAATGCGAATAGGAAAAAAACCTAACCTATATGCCAGTTTTGAGGTCAATACTCGTCAGAAAAGATCGATACGATGAACAAGATTCAAAGAAGAATGTCACCAAGATCCTGCATATAAGTCCAATAACACTCATCCAGAAGTTAAAAGATCCAAAATAGATAGAAACTTCAGAAAATAATAGGTGTTATTGAATACAAAACTTGAAAACAACAAACCTGGACTATAAAATATGTACAAGGTACCGTACATTCGTACGACTCATGCGTGGTAGTATTTCAAGTAGAGCCCGATGCTAGGCTCTGACCAAGAGTCTCTTCGATAGTTGACTTGAAAATTCTCCCAAAAGAGAAGAAAACAAAAAACACAGTGTAATTCTTCCCACAGTATAGAAACCATAGTCATGGCTTCAAGAATAGCCTCATCCAAAGGAAATTCAAAATCCGAGAAATCACACGAACGAGGAGGGTTGATAGTCCCAAAGGGAGAAGTAAACTGACGATATTGCATATGATGATGGAGGTTCTGGTCAGCGTTGGCAGAGTCTATCAACAAAGAATCACAAGCACGAGGGCTTGAGGATATACAAATAGTGAGATCATATTCAATAGGAGACTCGAGATCACTTGGACCAAGAGGGGGAAGCAAGGGCTCCCATGCCCCCATTGGATAAACAAATAGATCAATTATTGAGACCAAGTTTCGAGAAGGAAAACATGAGTGAAAAAGTTTCTTCTTAGGAGCAATTGAACACGGAGGATAAGATGCCACATACTCTAGCTATGGT
This sequence comes from Picea glauca, assembly GCA_000966675.3. Classification (NCBI taxonomy): domain Eukaryota; kingdom Viridiplantae; phylum Streptophyta; class Pinopsida; order Pinales; family Pinaceae; genus Picea; species Picea glauca. The sequence goes on along the minus strand of JZKD02S2003464.1, from coordinate 156,991 downwards.
GGGATAGAGTCTACATGAATACCGGGAACATATAAAGGGGTAGCCTGAACTAACATCGAATTAGGATGGTGATTATCATATGCTAGCTGGTCAATAGTGACAATGCTTCCATTATGAGGGAAATGCATCACCCGAAAGAGCGTAGACACCATAAAATTCATAGCATATACATAATCACGCCTGAGAAGCATATTGAAATCTAACGGGCCTTGCAACACTATAACATGGACAAGGAAAATATTCCCACCTAATGAGATAGGAAATTGAGGAAGAATCCCCAAATATTCACTAGGACGTCTGTCAAAAGCCAACAAATCATGCGATGCAGACACAAACTTGGGAGAACCCAAAGCTTTCAACGTCGAGTAGGATAAAATACTTGTGGAGGATCCTTCATCTACAATACATTGGTAAATATTATTTCAATTAGCTTCAACCATTATTTGAAAGGGTGCAAAAGATGGAAGACGAGGCTCAACAAGGTCATTCCAATCAAAGGAAACCATCCTAGGACTTGCAGGGAGTGTTGTCAAAGCGAGTGGAATGCCCCCTTGTTCTGAAAGTATTGAACTGGAAATGATATAAACATAATCGATAGACACATCACTCTCTAAGAGAAGAGTGGGATCAGATGAATATTTCATCAGCGTGACCACTTTGGTAGAATCAACACTCTCTAAGAGAAGAGTGGGATTAGCCAAAGATTGCATCAGAGTGACCACTTTCTTAACCACTGGCTGAATAGGATGTGAGACAACATGATATAAAGGCGCATCACCCCCCAAAAAGGGAGTGGGATCGATCGAATATTGCATCGGTACGACCACTTTCTCAACCACTAGTTGAATAGGTTGTGAGGAAATATCATAAGACTCAGAATCAGAAGAGATTGTAGACAGGGACCACAATCTTCATACCTCTAGAAGGCCAAGGCATAAATGAGTAAGGTGATATCCCTTGAAAATATTACAAGGGAACTTAGGCTTACATCCCATCTGTCTAGGTTTCTCAACAGAATCAATGTCCCCAACATGATTAGCAGTAGTTGGTTGCACATTCCAACATGACTTGCATAGATTGTCAATTGGTCTATAACGTGACTCACAGAGGCTACAAACCTATTACCATTATGACTAGTAGTGACTAGAATTTCCCCCCCAGCATGACTTACAGGGGCTGGGTTATTTCCCCCAGCATGACTCGCATAGGTTCTTGACAACTCTCCAACATGACTAGAAGAGGTTGGTTTCTTTCCACCAACATGAATTGCATAGGCTGGGTGTTGGTCTTTAACATGACTTGTAGAGGTTGACAACCTATATCCAACATGACTCACAGAGGTTGGTTTTTTACCCCCAGCATAACTTTTAGAGGCTGGGTGGTGGTCTTCAACATGAATTTCATAGGTTGATGAGCTATCTCGAATATGACTCGCAGAGGTTGGTGATTTCTTCTTCCTATACTTCCTCTTTCTATTTCGTTTAGACCTCTGATTACTAGTAGCTATACTTTCACCAGGGAAGGAAGAAGGAGGAGGAGAATACTTTGCTAACAAAGGAACATCAACATGATTCCCATGACATAAGGTGCTTAACTAAGAAGTGTCAAGAGAATTCGAGACATTTGGAATAGTACTCAACCAAACCGGTAGTCCCACATTCAACCTAGGAATGTAAAAAGTGGCCATCAAAGGGACACCAACATTTCCGTAAAAAGGAAAATCACAAGAATCCCCTTTTGAAGGGGTTCCTTGGTTGTTATCGTCGAGAAATTTAGCCATGAAGATCTTATACATAGGTTATCCCCTTGCAGGATTGTTCAAGTCCATAAAAGTCTCACACACTGACTCTGATGAACTAATGTTATAAAAAAAAATGCATATAAAGAGGCTGGGTGGTGGCATTCAACATGACTTGTAGAGGTTGACAACCTATCTCCAACATGACTCAGAGAGATTGGTGATTTCTTCTTCCTATTCTTCCTCTTTCTATTTTGTTTAGACTTTCGGTTACTAGTAGATATACTTTCACTAGGGAAGGAAGAAAGAGGAGGAGAATACTTTGATGACAAAGGAACATCAACATGATTCCCATGACATAAGGTGCTTAACTAAGAAGTGTCAAGAGAGTTCAGGACATTTGGAATAGTACCCAACCAAATCGGTAGAACCACATTCAACCTAGGAATTTACAAAGTGGCCATCAAAGGCACACCAACATTTTTGAAAAAAGGAAAAGCACAAGAATCCCCTTTTGAAGGGGTTCCTTGGTTGGTATCATCGGGAACTTTAGCCATGAAGAACTTATGCACAGTTTCTCCCCTTACAGGATCGCTCAAGTCCGTAAAATTCTCACACACTGACTCTAGCGAACCAGTGTTATAAAAAACAATTCCTATAAAGAGGAAGCTCCACGATTCTAAGCGGAAGACCGAAAAGTCCTCACGACCAACGGAGTGGGAGGTATACCACCTTAGGTCAGAGACCCAGATTAATGACTGAATAACTCACTATGGAAAACTAGGGAGCATAGAGCACACACGAAAAGTTTCTTAAAGATAAATCAAGCAATCGACTAACTAGTGGGAAGGACATTTACGCCAATCGACTAACTAGTGTAAGTGCAACTCAAACACGGAAGCACTCTCTGGGTATAATATGAAAAGTGTGATATGAATTCCACCTTAGGTACCACGGTATACCCCCATAGTCACATGTATTCTGTAAAATATGGGCAAATAGGTTGCTAGCTCGCAGTCAGTCACCAGGCGGGTACAGTTGATAGTTGGGCAAATCGTAATGGGAAGGATAACAAGTCCGAAGCCCTTGAAGGGTATCGAAATAAATTGTTCTTGAAGATAACTGAGGATCTCAAATGGATTTGAGGTCCACAAATCTCCGTAGGAAAATGCGATCAGTATTGTTCCCGACAAAGACCCTTAATATACAATCCCCACTACGTTTAGTCCAACTTTGGAGGGGTTATCTCCTCTACCTTTCCTCACGCGACCTCATGTTTATCCCATGTGTTAGAGGGGGTTCCCGACTAACTCTTATGACACTAGACTTAAAACACTCCCTATCTTAGACTCCAATGTTTTTTTTAAAGTGGCCTTGAAGAGTTTCCTCTTCACACCTAATTTAAGGCCCTAAAACCCTAAACTAGTCGGTGAACCCTACAAATAGAAAGTCTAATAAATTTTAGATTAAGCGTTAATTTTAAGGCTTGATTTACGCAAAGGGTGCGGTAGTGAAACTGATGGTGTTATGAAGAGATGAAAAAGGAAGATAACTTTAAAGCCTTCAAAAGAAAAAGATACTTCGAAATTAAAGCAAAGCTTGTAAAAAATATTTGTAAATTCAACTTTTCTAATCAATATTTCAAGATCTTGTAAATGGACAAATCCTAAAACTCACTTTTGTTTGAATAAACAAAACTACTTGTATTTCAGGAAATCGAAAAGAAATTTTAAATGAAGACTCTTTTTCTTCTGCAAACAACCTTGACTATACCAAACCAAATGCAAGAAAACAAATTATTTTTTATTTATTTTTCGAACTCCTTTAACAAGAAAAAACTGAAGTAATTTTTTTTTTGTTTTTTCAAACCAAGAAACATGAACAAAGCGAAAACTAAAAACAAGATTAATAAAGACCCTAAGCCCACTACGGATCATAGGGATTCAACCAAGAAACCAAAAGGAGGATCTAAAAACTTGGCAACTCGCTCTAAACCTTTTAGGGAAAACAAAAGAAGACTAAGGAACAAGTTAACCGAAACTTCAACCCAAGCTATGGCCAAAAACAGAGACTCTGACTGGTTCAAGAAAGTCCTGAGAAGTCTGAACTTCTATCAGGAAAGAGATAAAATCTCTCTTTGTAAAAAAAACACTTTCAAGACACAGAGACATGGGATAATGTATCAGAATCATGTGTATGTACATGGGTTGTCTACTGTGAAAAGCACGTATGTATGCGGGTTGACCCAAAACAGGGCGTGTACACCTCTGGGAATTTTCAAAAATAAAAAGACAAGGTAGACTAACATGGTAGGGAAAGCTGATATGCACCTTGCAGGTGACCATAAACCCTTAAAAGACTCAGTAAACTTGACTGAAAGTCAAAAAGGCAAACAAGAAGCCAATCAACAACCCAAAAAACTCCCTAAAAACTCTAGAGAGACTCCCCAGTGGAGTCTCCAATTCTGCTAGTGGGAAAATCCCCCTATAACTATACTAGGGTTTAGGATATAGACATAACAAATGACCTCCTAAAGTCAATCTAGTTTCTACACTACCCCAAACATACCAAAATAAATGAGCATAAAGAAGTAGAAGAGAAGATCAGTAACTATACCTTTTATCCAATGTCTTGTGATGATCTCCTCAAGCTCTGTAGCTCCAAAGACTGCAAGTCTCCTCCCAAAGCTGAACTACATCCAAGACTAGGAAAACAAGACTACAAGAATTCTATTTCTATTCATAAATTAAGGTTATATATCAAATGTTACGTATAAATCAAAGAAAATACACAAAACATCATCATTTGGGACAGGGAAAATAGATTATTTTATTCATTAAAAAAAGATTGAAACTTACAATCCTCGCAGGCCACCATTCCACGAACCTGATCCAGGCTCCTCTTTACAATGCTCCAAGTGCACCTTCAATAATCCTCTTCTCACAATCTACTAATCACCTCAAGGAAAGGGAATGGATTGAATGGAAGAAAAGGGGTTGAAGAGGGAATGTTGAGGCAGTAACTCACAAAAGGTTGCAAATGCTTAGGAAAGGAAGGGAATGAAATTGGGCAAAGTTTCACCGTTCTAATGCTGGTTGTTAAATGAGACCCCAACACCTTCTTTTATATGAAAAAAGGATGGTTATTCGGTTGGGGGATGGGCTATAATAGGTGAATTGGTTGGGAAACCTCCAATAGCCTGTGAATTCCACTGAATTCCTTACAACTTTTTAATTTTTGCAACTTTTGGAGGTATACATGGGTTGTGTATTGTGAAACAAGTGTATGTATGTGGGATGTCTAGCATGCAATAGGCATATGTATACGGGAATTAGTGGTGCATGGCATGTACATGCTAAAAAAATTATTTTTTTAAGTAGAATTCCTCATTAGTGATTTGACAAATTATGCAAGTAAGAAGGCCAATTCCATGTAAGTATGAGTAGGGAATTTTAAGGATATAATAGAGGAATACTTACATTTTGTTGAATTTGTCTACAACAATGGATATCAAGCTTCATTAAAGATGAGTCCATTTGAATATTTATATGGTAGAAGATGCAATACTCCAGTTAGTTGGGATACTCCAATAGACATAGTACTACTTGGGCCATAGTTTCTCATGGAGATGGGAAATAAAATAGTCAATATTAAGGAAACTTTGAAGGAAACATGGGATAGGAAAAAGAGTTATGTGAATAAAGACATGATACAAAAGGAATTTAAAATTGGGGAGCATGTATTCTTGAAAGTGAAAGAAAAGAAGAGTTCTTTGAAGTTGGGAAGATGCACCAAGCTAGTATCTAGTCTCTATGGACCATTTTAGATATTGGATAGAATAGGACTAATTGCATAGATGCTTGCATTGCTTTCTTCCATGAAAGTGCATAATGTGTTTCATGTATCATTATTAAAAAAGAATGTACATGATCCTAACCATGTAATTGACTAGAAATTGATTCATGTGGAGCCAGAAGGGGACTTCCAAGTGAAGACAGTGTGTATACTATATAAGAAGGTCATAGTGCTTTAAAACATGGTCATAGGGAAGGTAAAGGTCTAGTAGACCTACTACAACCATGAAGAAGTAACATGGAATATGGAAGATGAGATGCGAGATGAATACATGAACTTGTTTTAAAATTTAATGTAAAAATTTATTGTATATAATGGTGATGTGCACCAAGGACAATGGAAAATTTATGGGGAGGGGAATGTGACACCCCAGCTTTGATCCCTAGATTATAAATTCTTAAATGTGTATATGATGAAAATATGAGAGCTGAACAATGATGTAAATATGTAAATTGTACATTGAATAATAAAAAAATACATCACTAGTTGCAAACAAAGAAGCACAAAATATATGAGGGGATATGATTCCAAAAGAGAGGAATGAAAGGGGGGTTAGGGGGCTTAAAATGGGGCCAAAGTAAATAACATTAATTTAATCCTAAGCCTAATTCCTTTTATTATATTATCTTAAGTTATATCAACCTTGGGATTGATTTCCAAGTGAAGTACGTGAGCTTCTTAGGAAGATATGTAGTGAGTTGCGAGCATGCAAATATAATCCTCAACTTTTTGTTGTTATAGATATTGTTTTTCATCATTCTTCTCATAGAGTGTCAAGAGAGTCTATGCTACCATGATTGAAATATAATAGCAATGGGTATGGTTGTTATGAAGACCGTGGGAAATTCATGCCCATGTACAAGGGGAAGCCATTGAGAAACTACATTACAATTGAGAATCTATGGAGTTCGTAGTAGATATATTTCATGTTCAGTCTATGATGGATCCTTTGAGATAAGTGGGATAACCTAAGAAATTGCATGGTAGAGAAGGGGATTCCATTCCTTGGGTTGTGTAGGATTACAAGGAAAGAGAGTTGGTAGAGTTAGGATAGCTATAAGAGTTAACATATTCTAGAAATTTTTGGAATTGGGCTATGTGAGAGGACTAGAGCCATCCATAGGATAATTAATCCTTGTGGACTCATAGCCTCAACTTGGGGGTGTCCCATTGTAGAGAGATTAACTACAATCATGATCCTATGGTTGGTGGAACATCCTTCACCTATAGCCAATTGGTGCTTGAATTTAGAAAGATAATTGTTATGCCTTATTTCCAATGATGCTAAATTTAATGGTGTTTACATTATTCGTTGATTGTTGTTATGTTTACATGAATGAGTCTGCATCCATAACATTGAATGGTGATTTATATTTGCATAAGCCTACTACTCATGTTGCATGCATTCATAAACTAATAGTAGGACAATGAGGAAATTGGTATTAGAGTAAGAAGTTGGGTGAAAAAATGTGAAATCTAGAAGCACCATGTATCCTCAATGGTCTACAGAGGGTACTGGGTATTTTACATAGTTCTACTATAAAATGACGATTGTAATTCATGCCAATTATGTGAGTTGAATATCAATTTGAGAAGATGTTCAATGCATTATATAAGTTAGTCACTCCAAAAGTTCTAGCAATTTCAAATAAATCATTACCTAAAAGCCTTGAAGAGGAGTTCAATAGAGTAATGGTTGAAGTCTTCTCAGAAAAGACAACATCTCTTCTACAAATATTTTCTTGTTTGAATAGATCAAATAACCTATAGTATTTTGACTTAAATAAATAGGTTGTTGTAATACAAGCATGACCCTTTGCATCCAATTAGTTATCTTATAATCTAGAATATGAGCCCAATATTTGCATCCAAAGGATCTAATATGTCCAACTAAGGATTTATACCACTCCATTTCTCAAGTTGACTCATATCCAAAACATATTTGGTTAGAATCATATTTAGAAACGTGTTTCAGTAGTAGATGACCTCTATCTAAAATCTTGTTGGTAGACCTTTGGCTTGAAGCAAACATTGTGACATTTAGAACATGGTCCAAATCTTCCTTTTAGCAACACCATTCTACTAAGGTGTGTAAGATAAAAACCTGATTGAAGAGATGGAATTTGATGACAAGTAACTCTTGAATATATTTCTCAATTATTCTCTCCATTATTTGATCTTAGACATTACATGAGTTAACTGCAATACTTTTTAGACAATGCCTTGAATTCCTTAAACTTTTCAAGGACATGCTTTTTTTTTTTCAAAAGATATACCTACATATACTTAGAAAAATCATCAATGAAGGTAAAAATATACCTTGCATCAGATAATGATGGTCTATTCATTATACAAAGGTCACCTTGGAAACGTTTTAGTCGTCTTTTATCTACAAGACTTCCCTATGTTAAATGTAGCATGATGATGCATTCCAAACATACACCTTTCACATACACCATCAATAGGCACTACCTTAGGTACTCCATTAACCATATTAGGCATCATCATCAACTCAATACTTAATAAATTCATATGTCATTACTGTCTTATTATTTTGAAGCTTGACTAACATGGAAAAATTTGAATAGAAAAAATCATAGGGTGTCTCCAGATTCAACAAGACTAGTTCTATAAGTTGACCATCTTTCTTTGGGAATTCCTTTCCACATTAAATTGAATTCATTTGAATCTCCTTCACACACGAAAAATAATATCTAATCCTATTAAATGAGAAAGAATAAGTGATAATGACTCTTTCTCAATTTGCATAACTTGACTTTTCATTCTTGTCAAATAATGACTTCAATTTTTTTTCAGACTTGATTAATAAGATGGATCCCACTTGTATGGAATAATATTTCCTTGTAGATATATGTCGTTTATAAACCCTATATCCTCATCCTAATTCCCATTGACGATGAACTTCTATTGATCATCATTATGTTTTAGAACCATAATTTTAACAAACTACCAAAGTAACTTACTATTCAATAACATTTTCTTGCCTTATGTCAACATGCCATAGTTATGGCTATTCAAAACAACAATTTATTACTTAGAACCCATAATCACTCTACAAATCTAAAGCGAAATCCAATTTGCACTTTGAAACCCTAAGTCAATCTATGAGAGGGATTTGACTCAATAGAAGACTGTAAAAGAAATAACCTCTAAAGTGAATTGTAGAAAACAATACAGGTTCCAAATAAATGATGTTGGTACCATGTGGATGAACTAATGAATTGCATAAGTGAAGAAAACCAAACTCCAAGAAGATGTGGTGTCAATATAAATTGTTATAGCACTTAAGTACAAGTAAACGTAGCTCAACTTATGGAATAACACAAATAACTACCATATCACCATGATAGACCAATCCATAGGATCATATGTATTACCCAAAATATAACTAACTGGACAACATAATAAGGAGGACATATTCATCTTTGAAACCATAGGCATGTTGAGATCTCCATATTTTCTACCTTGACTTGTGAACTTGTTATTGAATTAGGAACACCTTTATTTTGTCCAACCAAAATTGAATTGAGTTTATAACAAAGATCTAGAGGTGAGATGAAGTTGTTGTTCCAATAGTTCCAAGAGAGAAAATCGCTTAGATTTGGGATCTCCTTTAACAACCATTGTCTCTAGTAGTCCCGAGTTATTATCCAAGAAGAGAAATTGCTAGTTGAAGTCCCTAGGTTATTAGTGAATAAACTGTTGGAAAAAGGCATTAGAGTTCCTAAAGATAGTTATGAGACTCAATCTAGATATTAGAATAGGTAGGAGACCCTAAAAGAAAATTTAAAGATTGGCAATCTAATTACAATTATAATTGAGAATTGTAAGGAATTGATCCCTCATAGCCTCTTTGTCAAGCTCGACCTCCCAAGTCCTTGAGGTTAGTGAAGAGATCATAAATTGAATCAAAGGAAGGGGTTGAATTATGAATTACAAGTCTTCATATGAATATAAGTGATAGTTGAAGAAACCTATCTTGGAGGCCAAATTGAAATTTTTTTGGAGAATTAAGTCTAAGGAGAATACTTGGCTACACCAATTAAAATACAATGTATAGAAGTAGCACCTTAATACTAAAAAATCTTGTTTTGTTTTTTCTTTACTGCATGGAGGTTTTCCCATAAGGAAATATCTATAAAATTTAGTAATTGTAAATCCTAAATGCCCCTTGTGTGGTAAGGATGAAACACTAAAGAATCTATTATGATTTTGTAAATATGCTCACTGATTTTCACACTACTTAGCAGTTTATTAGAATTTTCATCTTATATAATCTTTGAAAAAGTAGAAATGAATGAGTTTTGACCAACACATGGCACAACATAAGATTCACATGGATGGAAGTTTCTCTAATGTCTAGCCGCTTGATTCTGTAGATCTAGGGACCAAATTGTAAAGTGGATATGGAAGTATCTCACCTATGTGACTTTATGTTCCAATAGACCAATGTGCCATGTACCATGAGTAGGGTGCCCCCTGAAGGGAATTATCCTATCCATTTTTCTTATTCTTGGGATTCCAATGGCTATTAGGACCAACACATGGTACACTGTGATGTAGGAGAGTGTTGAGAAAGAGGGAAACACTAACCTCGAACATGATCCCTCAAACATCCCTAGTTTGACAACTTTCCTACAATTCCTTTGGCCGACTGAGAACCATAGTGTCTTGAAGAAAACAAGTAGGGATGAAACCTAAGGGAGCCTATTGTGATAGATCGTATTCCCACAATAAAGGACATAGACCCTCCTATTGGTGTGGGTTTGGTTCCCATAACATTGTGACCCGTTGATTTGTTGTATCCCTTCTTGTGTTTATTGCTTTCTATTTTGGACAGTGTGACACTCTATGAATCTTAATATTTGATTCTCTATGTGGATACTTTTTCTGTCTATTAGTTGTAGCTTGTGGTGGTTGCCTTACAACTCTTTGTTTGGTAAAATAGGCCTTTGTTGCATACTACAAGTGGTTTTAGTTGGTACTTGGGTACTTGGGGATCACCTCCAATTTTGTAAAAAAATATTGTTTCCACAATTTCATATTTTTTCAAAGAAAACCTCACAGGAAACCCTTGAACACTTCCCCTCATTTCATGGATGATACCCAGTATGAACTCATAGATACCAATTACTTTGCTTGACCCAATAGAGATATCAAGTAAAACACACAACAAAAGAATTTAGCTTAAAGTATCAAAATAGAGACCATTTAAATAAACCTCAAATTACTCAACTATTTGAACTAGTCTACTAAACTAAAAGAACCTACCCTTTTTTTTGATAAAAGGCTAACATAAAATTCATAAATTTCTTTTGTAAAAATTCTTTCATATCTTTACAAAACCCTTTAAAGATAAAGATATTTACAATACCCTTTAAAGATAAAGAGCTTGGCCGATAACATCTTCATAATCCATGAATATTGATATGCTCAAAATAGAAATTCATAATCCATTCAAAATAGAAATTGAAAAATAATACTGCATTACAGAAACATAACATTTAACATTTAAAAAGAGGGCATCCCTCCCAAAGAAGTATAACATTTAAAAAGAAAGCATCCCTCTAATCAATAGATATTGATATTCTAATACTTTGTTTGCCATATATCAATGAGGTCATCTCCGTTATCATAGTCATGCATTGATTTTTAAACTTAATCGGCTGTGCTTATCTGCAACAACTTTTCCCAAGTGGATTATTTGAACATTAAGATACTTAAGTTTTTAAAAACATTTTTATTATTTTTTGAAATTAAAAAAATACATTAAAAAATAAAATTTTAACAAATCATAATTTGAATTTAAACAAATCATAATTTGAAATTGAGTTATTCTAAATATTATGACAAGCTCAACGAGGAAGAGAACTCACTCGAAATATTATGGATCATGTGCTCAACCCTCATATCCTAATAGGTATTTTATTTTTATTTTTTTACATTAATGATTTCCTCCCTAATATCCATACTAATAGGTTTTTTTTTTATCGATGTTTTGGAAATATTTTGACCATTTTAATTATAAGAATATTTATACCAAGAGGTATCAAGCAAACAATTTAAATTAAAATAACATCATTAAATTAAGATAACATGTTAGAGGTTATTAGGTTTTTGGATTCAATTACTTCTATTAATTGTAGAATATTTTATTAAATGAAAGAATATATATATATATATATATATATATGGAGTTCATTGGATATAGTTTGGGTGGTTGAGAGGAATGATGACTATCCTTTTTACCTAAGTTTAATTTTTTGTGAATGACATGTTGTACTCTTAAATGGATCTATAAGATGCTCTTGTTATTGTTGTGGAGGTCTCAATATTCCAAAAATACTCCACTAAAAACAAATTCCTTCCCAACCTCTATATGTCTAAATATTGTTAAAAACATTAATCAAAATATAAATGTGTTATTTTAATTATATTTGTTGATTTTTATATATGCAATAGCGTATTACATACAAGAGATAACTAAACRTCATCTCAAARGAAGCGTTTGGAGAAAGCTAGTAGACACAGAAACTTCCAAAACATCCTTCTGGATTTCATTTCTAGATACCATAATATGAGAATACTGTAACAAGTACAASACAATAAGAGAATTATTTGTCTGTGATTAACAACGAAAGTAGAAATATGACAGTCTGGCTAAAATTTTGTTTGAATCAACTGTACTAATGGGTTTCAGTGGCTGTAGTAGTCATGCTTGAAATCAGCTGTAATAATAATGGGTTTCAGCCGCTGTAATCAAATTGCTGGAAATCAGTGGCAATAATAATGAGTTTCAGCAGATGTAATAATAACAATGCTTGAAATCAGTTGTAATAATGATGAGTTATAGAAGGTGTAAGATCTTATCGATATATTGTAGGACAATATATCGATAAGGTGTGAACGCTTGAAACTCTAACTTATCTTTCCGGTTTCATACTGTAAACAAAAGCCCATAGCCTTCATCCACAAGCAAGTGCTTTTTTTTACACAAAAGATTGGAAACATAGTTAAATTAATGAGGTACCCTGATCAAATATTAAACCGACGAACAAAACCGACTGAATGATGTATACATTTCAACGTAAAGGCAAATGCTGGGGAAGAATCCCGATGTAACCTGGCTTATTTGTCAAAATTTTAACATTTGTTTCAACGCAAGCAATCATGACTAAGGGGATTCGTTGTTGCTTGTCCTCTGTACGTGGTGGAGAAGAGAGAATGATGCAGTTTCTATTATGGAAGGAACAATCTATGCAGTGTTGAGTCGTCCTTTAGTAATAAGAAAAAACAATTGATGTGAGGGGCATCATCATATATTTGAAATAGGAGTAAGCTAACTATCGAGCAAATAGAACAGTTTTTTTAATGTAAAAAATGGGTTTGAATCTTATCAGATTTTCATAGGTAGTTTGAGTTTTGCATGGATCAAATTTCGATGCATTTCAGAATCTTATTTTATGGGTTTTACTCATTTTAAACCACCTTCCAAAAACCTGCCAGAAAAATAACTCTAAAAAAAAATTGCTCCGAAATTAATACACTCTCTGATATTATCATCACTTAAACTGCTCTGATGCTGTTCAGCTGCTTGGCTGTCTTGTCTTCTCCTGTCAATGTCAAGTACTAAGGTTGTATCTTGATCTTTCTGCAACTTAAATCAACTTCACCAACTTCAACCTTTTTTAACAACCTTTAACAACTTCAATGTAGACTAATCACTAAACTGACTTCAATTGCTGATTTACATATATAAATACTTGATCCCCTTACTTTCGTAATTCATGTCGATTTTGTTCTCTCAAATCAGTCAGGACTCATACATACTTTCTGGAGTTTGAAGCTGAAGTCGAAACAGTGCAGTATAAAATTAATACGTTTGCTCGCTGTTCTGGTATTGGATATACCTGGTGGGCAAGAGAGTCAAACTGCAATGGAAGTGTTTAATCAACATGTCTCTGCACACCTATTTGCGGCCAGGTTCGTTTTGATGGGCGTATGGCTGGCGTTGTTGACTGCTATGGCCTCCGCAGAGCTACTCACCGAGACATTCGTTGTACGTGCTGTTACCTTCATTATTTTTCATTTTATATATTTGTTGTGGTGGAGATAGTTTGTGGATAATACACAAGCAAATCCATTAGTTCAAGATGAATGAATGGAGTGGGCTAACTAGGTAGCAATTTTTTCTATAGTTATTTTTTTAGCATGTTTTTTGGTTGTTTCATTTTAAATTTTTCGTCAATGTTGTTTGATTTTTTGAGTATTTGGGTTGGTTTAAATTGAAGCAAAACCCTTAATGTAAATTCTAAATACATGAAACTATGATGATGCTAAAATTCAGGTTATGATTCAGACTATATATATATTTTTCCTCTGAAAGTTAGCCTAATCCCGAATGAATTAAGTTTTTTATTTTATTTAATTAATAAATATGATTTATGTATATTAATGATTAGTAAACTAACCTGTCAATTCGGTTAATTGAACATTCAGCTTCAATCTACATCTGTAAAGAGGCTATGTGGGACGCAGAATATAATCACTGTTAACGGCCAGTTTCCAGGTCCAACGCTCCATGTCAGTAACGGAGACACTCTTATGATCAAAGTGTACAATAACGCCCAATATAACGCTACAATTCACTGGTACGTCTCAAATTCAGAGTGAATAAGATTTATATTAATGCATTTTACTCTGAGTAAATCTCATGGTACAAGCCAGTTTAGTGCCTATGTATCTCCATATTTACATGTTAAAAGATATATTGCACGGTTATAATAACAGCAAATGAAAGAGAAAGTGATTACAATGTATTTGCAGGCATGGAGTGCGCCAATTTCGCACAGGGTGGGCCGATGGACCTGAATTTATAACCCAATGCCCCATTCGCCCAGGGGGAAGTTACACATACAGATTCACTATCATTGGTCAAGAAGGGACTCTATGGTGGCATGCCCACAGTTCATGGCTTCGAGCTACTGTGTATGGAGCCTTGATCATCTCTCCAAGCCCGGGAGCCACTTATCCCTTTACCACACCCCATGGCGAGGTTCCCATTCTTCTAGGTATACTACCACTGATTCTATTTTTTATGATCCCCAGTTAGCAATAGTCAATTGTGCTTGATTTTAATGCCAGGCCCCGTTTGCATTCACAGGAGAATGGTGGAATAGAAATCCTATCGATGTTGTGAACCAAGCAACCCGAACAGGAGCTGCCCCCAACGTTTCAGATGCGTTTACTATAAATGGACAACCAGGAGACCTATACCAATGTTCAAGTTCAGGTACATTTCTATGCATCTACTAGACTGAAATTCTTCAAATATTTCCGAATTGAATGACAAATCTGATCCATTAGCTAGAGATCTCGGCTAATGGCAAACGTTGGATGCAGATACCATTCGCGTCTCAGTGAAGAGTGGGGAAACTAAGCTTCTACGGGTCATCAATGCTGCACTCAATACCGACCTATTCTTTACGGTAGGTAGCCACACAATGACTGTTGTGGCTGTGGATGCTTTGTATACGAAGCCTTTTCAGACGAATTTTCTGATGCTCGGCCCCGGGCAGACAACAGACGTACTTGTCACTGCCGATAAAGCTACAGGTAGATATTACATGGCTGCTCGAGCATATTCTAGTGGCCAAGGAGTTCCCTTCGATAACACCACTACTGTTGCCATTTTAGAATATGAGGGAAGTTCTAGCAGTACATCAGTTCCAACCATGCCTAATCTTCCAGTTTATAACGACACCCAGACTGCCACTAGGTTCGCTAACGCTCTCAGAAGCTTGGCCTCACACGACCACCCGGTCTTCGTTCCTCAGAGTGTGAACGAGAATCTCTTCTACACCATCGGTCTGGGATTGATCAACTGTCCAGGACAGTCTTGTGGAGGTCCCAACGGATCAAGATTTGCTGCGAGTATGAATAACATATCATTTGTCCTCCCAACGACTTCTTCAATCCTTGAAGCTCAACATTTTGGCATGAAAGGAGTATTCTCTGGGGACTTTCCCGACAACCCTCCCATGCAATTTGACTATACTGCACAGAGCGTAAGCAGAGGCCTCTGGTCCCCGGTGAAAGGCACGAGGGTAAAAGTTCTTAACTATAACACGACGGTGCAAGTAATTCTCCAGGGAACGAATATCTTCGCGGGTGAAAGCCATCCTATCCATCTCCATGGTTATGACTTTTACATCGTGGGATCAGGGTTTGGTAATTATAATCAGAAAACAGATGCTCAGAAGTTCAACCTGGTCGATCCTCCTATGCGCAACACTGTGAACGTTCCGGTGAACGGCTGGGCTGCTATAAGATTCGTAGCCGACAATCCCGGTATGTATTGATTTAACTTCGTTTCTTTCTGTGTTGTCTCTTATCTCTTATATCCTTGATTCCCTGGTTACATGTTGATAATGGTGATTATATATGGCAGGAGCTTGGTTGATGCATTGCCACTTGGACGTGCACATAACATGGGGTTTGGCGATGGTTTTTGTGGTTAGCAATGGACCTGGCTCTTTTTTGAGTATTGAGTCGCCCCCTGTAGATCTTCCGCAGTGCTCAGGATAAATATTAAATACCATGGATACCTATGACAGATCGATTATATAGATAGAGAGGACATTCTTATCATATGGATAAGATGGTTGTATAATTCCTCTCGGATTCAATCATATTGTTAGATTAAAGTGAATCTATCCGTGGATTGTTTTCCTCTGTATCCGCCATTTTTGCATTCTCTGTTGTTCTGCAACAATACTCGATAGTTATTTTGGTTTTCCATCCTTTCTGAGATCAATTTGATCGCCATTTTGTTTTGTCGTCGTATGTAACACAAATTATGTTCTTATTTCCACGAGAAAGATATTCACATATTATGTTCTTATTTTCATGGAAATATTCAAAGGATTTGTATATTTAGTTTTTTTTTCTATGTAATCAATATATTGATTAAACTGCATTAAATGGAAATTACATGGGGAAGTTTTCTTCCTTCCACCACTTGCTATTCTTCATGGGTTCCTTCACTTGCTTTCTATAACCATGTTGACATATAGCTCTTAAACACATAGATTTGCATTACACCTCAATGTATGTGGACCAAATTATGGATTTTGAAACCCATTTGACCTTATTACTAATCCTTATTAAGAACTTCACGTCTATCTACCTTGCTTGCTTTCAAATATTTCGCCTTTCTACATCCATAAGATAGGAATTGTTCATTGCTCTATTGCTATTTCCATTGCTTCAACATCATTGGCTTCAATTTCCTCTAGTCAAATGCGACTAAATGACCCTCTTGCATGAGGACTCCATCGATGGAATAATAAGATGTTCCCATAGATTACTAAAACATGCCAAATGAAACACGAAAACATAATTCACAGGGGTATCTTTTCTTTTTTTCACCATGCCCTTAAAGACAATGTAAATAAAATATTTGGGCATTTTTGTAGGAAAAAGCAATGTTACCAACTCAATAAAATATTTGGGCATTTTTGTAGGAAAAAGCAATGTTACCAACTCTATCAACTTAAGATGTTGTTGAAGTCCACTTGATTCAACTAAAGCACATTCGAAAGAAAAGAAAAAGGCATAGATTGAGAAATTTGATGTCCACTAATGATCGATGATGAACATCTAAGTTGCGTAGAGGATAGCTTATTCTATAGCTAGTTGGGTCAAGGAAGTCCTTCCTCTGTATTTAATGAACAAAGTGCTTTACTAGAGTTACACCTTTGCCCTTTGCCCTCCTTCACTTATTGTGCCCCATCATGATATGATGCAACTCATTCACTTGGACAAACAAGCCTTGTTATCATTGTAGATTTTAACTTTGTACAACTAATTACTGCAAACAAATTACTAATAAAAATAGAAAATATACAATGGCACACACACACACACACACACACACACACATTACATAGATATTTTACCCTAGAAAACCAACAACCTGTTTAGGGCCGCACCTCTAATCTTTTATTCATATATCTTCTCTGTTTACAATACAATATATATAGGATCCCGTGGCATCCAAAACCCCTAATCCATTGACCCAGATTACTCAATGACCCTAATTCCTTGATTAGAATTAGAAAACCATCGGTGAAAACCATGTGTCAAAAAACTGCCAAAAACGAATGCAAAAAAAACCCCTACCCCCACCCCCCATTGCTACCATATCAGTGTACAATACATGGGACCAATCTTGAAAATAATATAACACATACCCAACATTCTCCCACTTGTTGTTTTCTTTGCATACACAGGGTTACATGATTACATAGTCAAAAATCCATGGCAACAATGCCCATTGTTTCTCTACACCAAGACAACTTCTCAATGCTCACAGAATTTGTCAATGAATCTACAATGTTATTCAAAGTGTCCACCTTCATCAACAACACCTTATTGTCTTCAACCATGTCTCTCACAAAGTGATACTGAACATCAATATGTTTTGTCTTTAAATGATAAGTCAGGTTATTCGCGAGAAAGATTGCACTCTAACTATCACAATCTATCCTTACATCTTGTTGTACCAAACCAATACCTAAACAAAATCTCTATCACCATATTTCTTCCTTGCTTGTATGAGTGGCTTCCATGTATTCAACTTTTGTAGTTGAGAGTGCCATTATAGCCTATCTTTTGCTCATCCAACTGATTGCTCCTTCAAACATGTTAAACACATAGCCACTTGTAGATATTATATGTTCCATATCTCTAGCCCATTTTGCATCAAAAAACCCACACATATCCAACACTCTTTCCAATCCTAGTCTTCGTTGGTAGCAAAATCCATAGCTAGTAGTGCAACACAAATACCTGAAAAACCTTCTTTACTATTTTCCAATGCTTCTTCCTTAGTTTTGACATATACCTTCTAAAAATCCCACTGCATGTGCATTGTCCAGTCTAGTATAGACCATTGCATACATCAAACTACCAACCACACTAGCATATGTAACACAAGACATGTCTTCTTCCTCTTCTTGTGTCTTTAGAAACTAATCCATAGATAACTTTACACCTACAGGGATAGGAACCTTGAATAGTTTACATTGTTGCATATTAAAACTTGGCAATATTGTCTCAACATGTTTTCTCTAATTTAACCAGAGTTTCTTGTTTTCCCGATCTCTTTTAATTTCCATTCCCAAAATGAAATTTGCAACACCAAGATCCTTCATGTCAAATTTAGAGGACAACAGAGTTCTCACATCCTGGATGATCTCATTGTCATTTCCTATCACCAACATATGATCCACATACAAGACAAAATAAATAAGATGATCACCAACTAATTTGAAATACACACAATGATCAACTTTTCTTCTTGTGAATCCAAGTCCCAACATATAAGTATCAAATTTTTGGTACCACATCCTTGCGAATTTTGTTAACCGTTACAGGGAATTTTTCGGCCTACATACCATCTCTTTCCTTGCCTTCACAACAAATACTTCTGACTTCTTCATGTATATTTCTTCTTCCAAATCCCCATACAGAAATGAAGTCTTTACATCCATCTACTCTACTTCAAAATAAAATGCAGTGGAAAAAAATAAAATAAATCTAATAGAAGTTAACTTGGAAACATGAGAAAAAATTTCACCAAAGTCAATTACCTATAACTTGGAATAACCTTTCGTTACTAAATGATCTTTGTATTTTTCCACTTTTCCTTCTGCATTCAACTTCTTATTAAATACCCATTTACTTCCAATGAGATTTCTTCTAGTTGAAAACTCCACTAAATCCCAAGCCTCGTTCTTGTCCAATGTAGCCATTTCTTCCACCACAACCCTTTTCTAAAGTTTTTCATAATCTGAATCCATTGCTTGCCTAACAATTCTAGGATCATCATTAGTAATAGACAAAGAAAAATTTGAATGGAAATCAAGTGGAGTATACTTATCTAGTTTCCTTCTTTCCCAAGCCGATCTCCTAAATACTAGAGTATGATGATCTTATTCTTTTGATTTGTTTTATTCTATAGAGTCTGATTCATTATCCTTCAACTCAAACTCTATTTTCTCTAGTTCTTCCTTCCTTGGTAGGACTTCTTGTTTGACAAAATCTTTTATTTCTCTAAATACCACATCTTGGCTATGCACTACCTTCTTAGTTTCTAGGTTCCAAATATTATAACCTTTCATACCATCTTTATAACCAATAAAGATGCACTTTTTATCATTTTTATCTAGCTTACTCATGTTTTCATTTAGAACGTGAAAATAGGCCCAGTCCTTGATGCCACAACATAGTATTTTCTCCAGAGGTTGTAGGGATTTTTTCTTACAACTCCAATCTCAAGAACAATGGAGCTATTTCACCCATCACTAATAATGATTCCCTACAACTTATACAGAGTTCCAATCTGAAATCCCTTCAAAAATACCATTTCTCCTCAAACCATCCTGCAAGTTTATTTCTCAAACACTATTTTCACCCCTGCATCATCCACTTTGCTTACCAAAATCAAATTTCCCACAGGATGTGCATAAAACGAGGGAGTTTTCTTCTCCTTCCATCCATGATCTTCAACTTAAATTTTCTTTGTCTTATGATTTTGGTTGTCGAATAATCACCTCCATCATACCTTTCATATTGACAAAACGACTCCCTGTGAGAAGTCATATGAAAGGATGCACCTAAGTAGACCAATGATGCCTCGTGATTAGCATGCTTCATTGAAGAATCCAATTGCACATCCCCTCCTCATTCCGTAGAGGTTTTTTCTTCTATAGAAAGAGAATCTACAAATCCCTTCCCTCTATCAACACTTTTCGATCTACATTGCTTCCCGTAGTGCCCTTCTTTTCCACATTTCCAACATACCATTACAAATTATTTGGGAGATTTATATCTTCCCTTATATTTAGATCTCACACTTGGGGACTTATATCTATTTCTTTCCTGGGAGCATCCTCTTGCAAATAAGGCATTTGTGTTATGGATTTCCATATTTTTCCACCTCATCTCCTCAGACAAGAAGGATGAGACCACGTCATTGAAACTTAAAGTAGTTGTATTACTTCATATGGCCACAAACAGATTATCCCATGAGTCTGGTAAATATCACAATAAATTGATACACTTATATTCATGAGAAATATTAATATCAATAGATATTAGTTGACTTACCACTATATTGAAGGCATTCAGATGCTATGTCACAGAGTCTCCATCTTTCATCCTCATGTTGTAAATCTTCTTTTGCAGGAACAATTTGTTTTCCAGGGACTTAGAATGATACAAACCCCTAACTTATTCCATAAAGTCTAGTTTGTATCTTCCTGTGACACATTCAATAATACTGAATCTGAGAGACACAACCGGATTGTGCTCTTCGCCTTATGATCCAACTTTTCCTAGTATTTCGTTCAAGTTCTTGTAGGTGCAGTACTTAGATCCAAAATGATCCACTGATCTTTATCCAATAATAGATATTCCATCTTGAGCTTCCACAACTCAAAACATTTTCCATTAAATTTCTCGATCTCTGTTTTCAAACTCTTCGCCATTTCTTTTCACTTGAAGAATCGATACCACAAATCTCCTACTACAACAAGGTTTATCAGAGACCCAAGGAAAACCCCTAACCATAAAGGCATCCCCCTAATGCCATGAATTTCTCTAAAACCAAATATAGATTTTAACCTTGTACAATTAATTATTGCAAACATATTCTTAATAAAAATAGAAAAGATACAATGGCACACACACTCACACATTACACAGATATTTCACCTTGGAAACCCAAATCGGAAAAACCAACAACCCTTTTAGAGCCGCACCTTTAATATTTTATTCATCTATCTTTGTTGTTTATAATACAATATATGTATGATCCTATGACATCCAAAACCCTAATCCATTCACTTAGATTAGTCAAAAACCCTAATTCCTTAACCAAAATAAGAAAACCATCGGTGAAAACCATGTGTCAAAAAATCACTCAAAAACGATGAAAAATAATGTAAAAAAATGATTCCCCCCACCACCCCACCCCTTGTTCGCATATCAATGTACAGTACATGGGACCAATCTTGCAAAGAATATAACACTTACCAAAAAAATGTTATCCATCATCACTATTCGACAACACATGTATTCCAACAGAGGACGAACAACTTCAATAACAAATCACACAACTAGATCAAAGATCAACACACTGATGTTTTGACATGGTAAAACCCCTATGGGGAAACATCCACGACCCCAGCCAATGCAACCACTTGGAGCAGTTTATTAATGCAAAACAAAAAGATTATACAAAGATTTTACAAGAGAGTTTCTCACAATCGATCATCGACAAATGACCCTCCATGCTCTTTAAATAGAGATCATGGACCAATCTGGTGTTAAGCCACAGAGAAATGGCCATTAAGATCGAGGAGAATATGAACTGTCAGATAAATCTATGTCGGGAACATATCGTGACTGTCGTATTTCCTAACTACAAAAGAATACTAATGAATACTAAAGAAACACACTAAGAAACACACTTTTACCTAACGACACATTAGACCAAGTAGATCTTAAATAACCCCTAAGTGTATAAATATCGTAACATCCCCCCTTAAGAACAACTTGGGAGGATTTAAGTATTTACAATAGTGACACAATAGGAGAAGGAAGCAGGCATTAGAGCCTATCCCCCCTTATTGATAAATTCCTAAACCCCTAACATAGATCGAATTTTGGAAAACTTCGCTTCTGTAAGAGATTTTGTGAAAATCTCTGCAACTTGATCTTCTATTGGGAAAAAGAGCACTTCAATAACTTGACCATGAATGAGCTTTCTGATGAAGTGCATGTGTATCTCGATGTGTTTGTTGCATTGATGTTGAAATGGGTCTTTGGTGAGCTTGATGACACTCTGATTGTTGCAACAAAGGCTGGTCGGATGCTGCTACTAGAATCCAAACTATGAAAGGATTTGTCGAAGCCACAAGGCTTCCTGACTAGCATTTACTGTTGCTCGGTACTTTGCTTCTGCTGAAGAAAGTGAAATAGACTGTTGTTTCTTACAGGTCCAAGTGATAGGTCCTGAACCAAGGGTAAAAACATAACCTACATTAGACTTCTGATCATCTGGGTCGTCAACCCAATCTGAATCAGTGAAACCAACCAATAAGGGAGTCCCCCTTGAACTGTAATGTATCCTGAATTGAACTGTACCATGGAAATAGAAACATATCCTTTCAGCTTATTTCCAATGTCTTTCATGGGGTGTTTTCATATACTGAGAAGGAAGATCAACAACAAAGGAAAGATCGGGACAGGTATGAGTCAAGTATAAGAGGCTACCAACTAATTGACGATACATGGTGGCATCAACTTTGGGAGAAGTACAGGTGGCAGTAAGCTTGACTCCATACTATAAGGGAGAAGGGGTTGGTTTACAATCATCCATGTGAAAGCGACGAAGAAGGTTACAAGCATACCTAAACTGGGAAAGAAAAATTCTTTCATTGGTTTGCAAAAATTGGAGGCTAAGGAAATAGTGCAAAAATCCAAAGTCTGTCATTTCAAATTTCTTCTTAAGGTTGGTTTTCACATGGTTTAAAAGTTTTGAGTGTTACGGGTTAATCCTCTTGTGGACAAGCGAATTCCCTCTTAGTCTCTAGATTCCTAATGCCAAGACAAAAAAGTGTTTAACATGGACACTAACATCCTTTTAGATCTAATCAAGCTAATATACAAAGGATAAGAAGAAACATATGTACCTTATTAACGACGTTTCTCCTTGCAAAGTCCAATCTAAGCTTTGATCTTGAGCTCCCTGAATGGTCCCGTAGAAAAAACAAAGATACAATGGACTTCCCACTCTACTGAGATTATCTCAAATATAGATCCATCTACTGTAGACAAAATCATGTGGAACAAGCATAAGTTTGAAAGAAATATGCCAAGCATTGATATATTGATAAGAATAAGTAAAAGTAATTACAATCCTTTGGATGAAGGTGCAACAACTTCTCCCATTTCTCATTGTCCAACCCCTTTTCTCAAGTATTCTACACAGATTTATTTGATGAAATACCACTTATAGGATCATAAGTTTGGTATCAATATCTAGTCTCCATTGTTTTGTATGTTGCCTATGAGATCATAGGTTTCATACCTCCAATCTTTTTCATGTAACTTTCACCATGAGACGACCTCCTTATATAACCTTGGAAAGGCCCAACCACTTGAGATATATTTGGGATAAGTTGAAGATTATTCTCCTTCATTTGAGGATCTTCCCTAATATCATGCCTTGACCCAAGATTCGAACCCAACTACCTTCAGATATTGAGGGGATTGTCCCCTGATTTCCTCCAACAAACCAAAAATTCACTCGAAAATGGTAGCGCTCCCCCAAAGGGGTGTACAGAGTGCTCAAACACTCCCCCAAAGAGGCCTAGGGAGCACTAGCACTCCCTAACAATGGTTAGGGGAGTGCTCCTCTCCAAAATCCATTTTTGAGTGCTTCTTTCAGTGGCAAAAGGTTTGTACTCCCTGTCAAGTGATTTCTCTTCTTCAAAACTAGTCTTTGAGGTGTATTAAGTATCCTTATGATGTTGTTAGAGGCATGACATAAGAAATATGGAAGTATGATGTTTGTGACACTTGCAAGACTTGTGATCAAGATGCGACACTTGCGGACAAGATGCGACACTTACAACACTTGTAATGACAACACTTGCGACACTATTGAAGTGAGTGATTTTGATGTGTAACATATTTCCCCCCAAAGTATGGAGTTAGAAGACGGTGATGATTGAAGTACTTTGTATACTTTTTCGAGAAAGGGTATGGACATAGAGAAGATAGAAAAAGCTACACAGAACCATCAAAAAAATATTATGACATGTTTCAAGCCAAAGGCAGGCATACCTATTCTTGAGTGATAAAGAAATTTTAGGTGTGGTCGCCATAAAATACACTGTGCATCCATAATTATATTGATAAAAGGTATAGCCACGTAAGATACAATGTGGATCTATACTCCTATGACCTGAACTAATTGTAGCCATGAAGAATAAACAGTGGATCTATGAGATGACAAGACATAGCCACGAAGAATACAAAGTGGATCTATGTAACATTATATGTGTCATAGTTCAAAAGAAATCCTTTGCAACCTGGGAAAAGTATACACAAAGTATACATAAGAGTGAAAACTCAACCCAGGGTCTTCTTACCGATCCCGATGTAGTATGAATCTAGCCATGTGAATAGATTCCCTAATGTCAAACATGGTATAAACCACTTGATTACCGGTCAATGATATAAACTGTTAACAAGCGCGAGAGAAATCATCATTGATGTAAATGATTCCCAAGGTACTCTAGTACATTCCAACGAATGTGAATGGATGAGATGAAGTCGAACATCTATGGAATCATATGATCAGGGGTCAATGATGTAAACCCATTGTGGGACGTGAGGAGGCCTACCATTGAGGCATGCAGGTCCCAAAGTACTAACTGGTTTCTAAGTCTACTTCCCAGATAATGTGTTGAAGTCGATAGGAATAGACTTGTCGAAGGAGGGACTCGATGTATCCCCCATCAACGACACCCTTGTCCAACCCCTTTTCTCAAGCAATCTACACCGATTGCTTTCATGACATACCACTTATAGGATCATAAGTTTGGTATCAATCTCTAGTCTCCACTGTTCTGTATGTTGCCTATGAGATCATAGGTTTCATACCTCCAATATTTTTCATGTCCCTTTCACCATGAGAAGGCCTCCTTATATAACCGTGGAGAGGCCCAACCACTTGAGAGATATTTGGGATAAGTTGAGTATTCTTCTCCTTCAATTGAGGATCTTCCCTAAGATCATGCCTTTACCCAATATTCAACCCAACTACCTTCATATATTGAGGGGATTGTCCCCTGATTTCCACCAACAAACCAAAAATTTGCTCAGAAAGGTTAGCGCTCCCCCAAATGGGTGTACAGAGCACTCAAACACTCCCCCAGAGAGTCCCATGGAGTGCTAGCACTCCCTGACAGTGGGTAGGGGAGCGCTCATCTGCAAAATCCATTTTTGAGTGGTTCTTTCAGTGGAAAAAGGTTTGTACTCCATGTCAAGTGATTTCTCTTCTTCAAAACTAGTCTTTGAGGTGTCTTAAGTGTCCTTGTGATGTAGTTAGAGGCACGACATAGGAAATATGGAAGTATGATGTTTGTGACACTTGCAACACTTTTGGTCAAGATGCGACAGTTACAGAAAAGATGCGACACTTACAACACTTGTAATGACGCTACTTGCGACACTATTGAAGTGAGTAATTTTGATGTGTAACATATTGCCCCCCAAAGTATGAAGTTAGAAGATGATGATGACTGGAGTACTTTATAGACTTTTTCAAGAAAGGGTATGGATGCAGAGGGGCCGAAAAAATCTACACACAACCATCAAACAAATATTATGACATGTTTCAAACCCAAGGAAGGCATACTTATGCTTGAGTAATAAATACATTTTAGGTATGGCCACCATAAAATACACTGTGGATCCATAATTATATTGATAAAAGGTATAGCCACTGAAGATACAATGTGGATTTATACTCCTATGACCTGAACTGATCGTAGCCACAAATAATACATAGTGGATCTATGAGATGACAAGACATAGCCATGACCAATACAAAGTGGATCTACATAACAATATATGTACCATAGTTCAAAAGAACTCCTTCGCAACCTAGGCAAAGTATACATAAGAGTGAAAACTCAACCCAGGGTCTTCTTACCGATCCTGATGTAGTATGAATCTAACCATGTGAATATATGTCTTGATGTTGAACATGGTAGAAACCACTTGATTACCGGTCAATGAAGTAAACCGTTAACAAGCGTGAGAGAAATCATCATTGATGTCAATGATTCCCAAGGTACTCTAGTACATTCCAACGAATGTGAATGGATGAGCTGAATTCGAACATCCGTGGAATCATCTTATCATGGGTCAATGATGTAAACCGACTGTTAAACGTGAGGAGGCCTACCATTGAGGCATGTAGGTCCCAAAGTACTAATTGGTCTCTAAGTCTAGTTTCTGGATAATGTGTTGAAGCCAACAAGAATAGACTCGTCGAAGGAGGGCCTTGATGTATCCCCCATCAAATACTTGAAACTGACATAGAGATGTAATTGGTAGATCAAATGAACATGGACTCACACGGGTATTGAATCAAGATATTTGTGATGGCTAACTCTTGAGGCAGATACTTCCCTTGAACATTGAGGCACAATAGAAGAAACGTGACATGGACCAAAACTTGATGATGTAGTGGATGTTGTGACTTTCGTCGGGTGACCTAAAGGAGTAAAAGAAACTTAGAGGATTGGCTCAGTGCAGAGGTTCAACAGATTAAAATGCATACAAAGACAAAGTGTCGTGTTCAAGGGCGACCGTAAGAGTTACTGGTAGTGTTCCCAAAAATTGCTTGGTTTTCTTCTTTAAATTCCTCCCCCATCTAGATAAACGAGTACCTCTTTTTAATTTAACGAGCTCGAGGAGGGTAACACATGCTCGATATGACTCACCTTCATTAAGTCCTTATTCATTTATTTAATGAACTGGAAGAAGTAAGGGTTTGGTCCCATATGGGCCCTTCAATGTATGATCGTTTAATGAGTCCAGAGAACGTAAACTCGGTGGTTTTTCATATTTAGAGAGTCTGAAAACAACTTAAAGATGACTCCAATGTTTTCCTTTTCCGTAATGTTAGTATCGCGAGGCCAAAAAAGAGATAAAATACCACTCAAAAGACACCCTTTCAAACCTTTTAATGAGTGGGAAAGGAAGCAAAATCACTCGACAATCTTTTCATGTTTAGAGAGTCTAAAAAGAGCTCAAAGACGTCTCCAAGGGGTTCATTTTTCGTATATCCATGCGAGTCTAAAAAAGTGATAAAAGTCTACTCGGTTACATTATCATATTTTTTCAAGCATAAGAAATAACAAAGACTAAGCTCAGTATGCCCCCAGCTTGAAAGTTAGTGGCTTAACTCCATAATGATCATCAAAGGATCGAGACATGCCCTCCAAGCTTCAATTCATTCACTGAATTTAAGGTTGTCACCAATTTCTCTACTAGATGGAGAAAAAGGATAAGAGTGGATGAAAAGAAGGTTCAAGAGAAGTGACTGTTTCATTTTTTAACGAGCTCGACACAGAAAAAGAACAATGCTCAGGTCTCTAGGTTCAATCCCTAGATTTTTGTTTCATTTTTTAACGAGCTTGCTACAGAAGGAAGACTATGCTCAAAGCTTTTGTTTTATTTTTTAACGAGCTGGATACAGAGAAGAGAAACTGTGATCGTGACCTCTATTTCATTTTTTAATGAGCTTGCTACAGAGAAGAGAAACTGTGCTCGTAACCTCTGTTTCATTTTTTAACGATCTTTCTACAGAGAAGAAAAAAATATGCTCATAACGTTTGTTTGATCATGGCTTCCAAGAGGATGATGCTCTGGAAGGATACCATGTCAAGGGACAAAAATCGGTCATGGCTTCTAAGAGATCTTCATTGGATGGAATAAGAATGCTCTGGAAGGAACACATGTCGAGGGTCTCGCCAGGGGTAAGGAGATCAAGCTCCAATAGCCCTACCAAAGAGATCACCATGTCAACTACCAGATCCAAGTCATCGGAAGTTTAAGTCATGGGAGACAAAACCACATAATTAACCTATGGCGGGGGTGATACCAACTGCATATAAGACCCATTTATGGAGGTCATTGGGTTGATGGTCAAGTCAGGGCCAACAAACGAAAGTTGATCAATAGTCACCATTCTTCCATCGTGTGGGAAATATATCACACAAAAAAAAGTGGACATAATAGCTTTCATGGCATAGACATAATCTCACCCAAGGAGTAAATCGAAATCCAAGGGGTCCTGGACTACCATAACATCAATAAAGACAATTTTCCCTCCCAAAGTTATGGGAAAATGTGGAAGGATCCCTAGAGGGTGATTGGTTCTTCTGTTAAAAGAAAACAGAGTCTGCGTAATCGGTACAAGCTGAGGATAACCCAAAGCTTGCCAAGAAATAGAGGATACAATACTAACAGGCGAACCTTCATCTATTAACGTCTAAGGAACGTACCAACCACAAAT
Organism: Picea glauca; assembly: GCA_000966675.3. Taxonomy (NCBI): domain Eukaryota; kingdom Viridiplantae; phylum Streptophyta; class Pinopsida; order Pinales; family Pinaceae; genus Picea; species Picea glauca. The sequence continues at coordinate 128,210 of JZKD02S2003464.1, read as the reverse complement.
GTTTATTGTAATCTTGAAAGGTATGTGATAGGGAAGACGAGGTATAGTTAGCACACCCCAATAAAAAATGATGGCCTCATTACTTGGAGGGGTTTTTGCAAGAAAAGGAGGAATTCCCCCCGGCACGATAGATCATATACCAACAAGAAAAACATGGGCAGTATTAGGTTTACTCTCTAGAGGGAGAGTAGGATCGACCGATGGTGGAACTGGATCGACCACTTTGGAACTCTTCATATGAGGAGTGGGATTGGCCGATGATGTAACCAGAGCAACCACTTTGGCACTTGTCAAAGGAGGAGTGGGATTGACTGATGATGTAATCAGAGAAACCATTTTGGCACTCGTCAGAGGAAGAGTGGGATTGATCGATGATTTAATCAAATCAACCACTTTGGCACTCATCAGAGGAGGAGTGGGATTGACCGATGAAGTCACCGAAACAACAACCAATGAAGTAACCAAAGCAACCACATTGAAACTCATTAGAGGAGGAGTGGGATTGACCGATGAAGTCACCAAAGTAACCACTTGGGCACTCATCAGAGGAAGAGTGGGATTGACTGATGAAGTCACCAGAGCAACCACTTTGGCACTCGTTGGATGAAGGGTGAGACTAACTGAGGAAGGAACTGGATCAGTCACTTTAGCACTTGTTAGAGGAGGAGTGGGATCGACCGATGGCAGAGTCAGGTCGACCACTTTGACACTCTTCGGATGAATGGTGGGACTGACCAATGACAAGACTAGATCAGTCACTTGGGTTTCACTTTCCAGATGAAAAGTGGGGTTGATTGATGACAGAACTAGATCAACTACTTTGGTGAGTGGTTCAACCGAGGATGAAACTAGATTGACCACCTGATCAAACAAATTGACCAGGGATGGAACCAGATTGACCAGTCCATCAACTAACAATGGGTTGGGAGAAATATTACAATAACCTTTTGGAAGTTGAAGTTCTTCCAAAAGAGAAGAAGACTCATCCATACGAGGACAAAGGTGAGAACAATGATCACCTTTGCATAACATGCAAGGAAATTTGACAACTGTCTTCTTCTTACCAACCTTAACGTCACTAGTTGACGGAGTATCACCGACATGACCAATAGGGGCCGATGATGTGGAGTATCATACTTCTAAGACCTTGGGAATACCAGGGCAATCCATCAGAAAATGATCACCCTGACAAAGACTGCAAGGGAATTTGGGTTTCAGATTCTTTGTTTTAATCTTATCTACCTTATCAACACTCCCAGTACTATTAACAGTTGTTGGTTGCTTAGATCCAATGTTTGATGTAGTTGGAGGCTTAGTCCCTTTCTGGTTCTTCTTCTTCTTCTCTTTTCATTTCTTCTTCTTCTTATCAATCTAGCTACTCGCTCGAGAGATTTCACTAGGCGAAGAAGGAGAAATGGAAGGAGACCTGATGGGTGAAGAAGGAGAAAGGTCGACATGAGGTTGATGTGTGGGTGGTGTGCTTACATCTGAAGCACCTGCATTTAAGATCACCAGAGTGGAAAACAACCATACCGGTAACCCAATTTTGAGACTTGGAAGGCTCAAAGTAGCAATGTAAGGAGGACCAACATTTCCATAAGAAGGAAAAAACAAAGGGTTCTCCTAGAGCAGGAGTTGCTCCATTGGTAGTTTCATGAGCTAATGCCATCAAAATAAATATCTAACCTATATTCTGCTAGGGAGAACAAATAACACATGCTAAAAATCTAGTAAGCAAGCAAGCAAACAGAACCTTCTCACAATGAGCACACTATTGGTGATGAAATCCAACGTCGCGGGAACAAAGTAATAAGGGGTTGAGATAGAGCAGGTGGAAAAGTTACGTTGACGACCTGCTTGACGGACTTACACCCTGGTGCAAGCTCCCACACATAATCGTGGATATACCCTCCAAAGAGCCTGAGTGAGTCTGGCCAATGTCAATTCTAGGTACTGTGAAGACTTGCCCCTCCACAGTTACCTTGTGTAAATACCCTAAAGAGATAGGCCACTAAGGTTTCCAACTACAACAATGATGCCTAAGGAAACAGTCGATAGTACGATCCACACGCAAGTGCAGGGTATCTAGCCTGAAATCAACTTGAAAGGATTCCACTCATCATTGTGGGTATACCTTCAATAGACCCCCATAATACACGCAATCTCTACACCAAGACCAATAAAGTAGGGTGACTAACTCTGCCAGTCTTAATGCGACCTCGTTATTGACCCTTATGTGAGAAGGGCTTCCCAAGACAAAATACAACAATTGAATTTCATTGCTCCCTAACACAAGATCCTATGTTTGTTTGCATCTTTGGAAAGTTATCTTTCACAACTATTCCAAATCCCTGCAACTAATCTAATGTAGGTTTTCTACTAGAAAATGTAAAAATGTCTAATCAATTTTAGTTTAGCACACTATTTTTAAGATTGTTGTTACTCAAAAGGAAAGTGGCGTGGACAATATGTTTTTTTTACTGACTCGAAAGGTATGCAAAGAGATGAAGATGAAATTTTTTCATTTCGATGAAAGATATGCTACGAGAAGGAGAAAACATTCATCATTCTATATGCCCAATGTCCCAAAATGTCAAAAAACATGCAATTCCGCTACTTCAAATGCAAGCTAGTTTCACGACCCAAAAGCAATAATGCATTCAAAATAGTGAGAAATGAAAGAAAACAATTAGAATATTGTTCTAAAAAGAACTCAGTCAAGGATCCTAAAACCAACAAGCATCCAATTAGTACAATGAAATGTAGATAAGAATCTAAGAAATGATAGGGAGAAAGAGAAAACACTCAAAACCGTCTCGACAAAAACGCAGCTAGAAAGAGAAATTTTCACATTTCTAAAAAGGGTTTCAAGCTCCAATCAAATAAAGAGGGAGTGATAATAATAAAAAACCAATCCAAAGATCTTCATAAACCATCCACAAATACTGGGTAAATACTTCCACAAAACAGGCTGAAAAAATCTGAGCAGAAAAGGGCAAAAAGCCTCCAAAACAGAGATTAGCGCTCCCGATCTCAAGGGTACAAAGCACTACAAATATTCCTAAAGAACTATATGGGAGTGATGATGATATACTAGAACTATGATATGGCTTACAGGGGGGCGTTGGTCCTCCCAGAAGCTTAGAAAAAGACCAAAAAATTGCAAACAATTCCCCCACAATGCATAAAAAATGGTGAAAATGCTAGTGAAGGTAGGAGAAGGATAATGGATCATAAACACACAGAAAACATTATCTAAAAGGTGGTAAAAGGGTATGAAAAAACCAAGTAAATACAATAGGATCCCTTCCCCAATGGAGTCACCAATTTCTGTTACAGGTGAATCCTCCTGCGAACAAGCAGATTCCCTCTTGGTCTCTAGACTCATAAGGACAAGAAAGAAAAGTTCTTAACATGGACATTGAAATCCTTTTAGATCTAATCAAGCTAATATATGAAGGAGAAGAATAAATATATGTACCTTATTAATGATGTTTGTCCTTGCAAAGTCCAGGCTGAGCTTTGATCTTGAGCTCCCTAATAGGTCATGTAGAACAAACAAAGATACAATGGGCTTCCTACTTTACTGAGATTAGATCAAATATAGATCCATCTAATACAGACAAAATCATGTGGAACAAGCATAAGTTTGAAATAAACAAGCCAAGCATTGATGTATTGATAAGAACAAGTAAAAGTACTTACAATCCTTTGGATGAAGTGTTAATTTTTCAAAATCCCACCCAGTTTCAGTCTCGCTGATTTTTCAGTCAAATTTAAATGCTAAATTTAGTTTCAGCACTGTTTCAACATATGCTACAGTCGTGGTGTTTCAG
>JZKD02S2003464.1:87942-119288 GCA_000966675.3 Picea glauca | reverse complement strand
ATCTTTTAATTTGCATCTCACAAATTAATTTGACTAAGACCCATATTCGGCAATTTCTCCCCCTTAGGGCCTAGGGAAGAGAAACACTTGCCTTGGTACATAATTTAACATGAAGGAGCAACAGCTTCTCCCAGTTCTCCTTGTTCAAGCCCTTTTCTCAAGTATTCTACATTGATTGCTTTGATGACATACCACTTATAGGATAATAAGTTTGGTATCAATCTCTAGTATCCATTGTTCAATATGTTTCCTATGAGACCATAGGTTTCATACCTCCAATCTTTTTCATGTACCTTTCAACATGAGAAGGCCTCCTTATATAACCTTGGAGAGGCCAAACAACTTGATAGATATTTGGGATAAGTTGAGGATTCTTCTCCTTTAGTTGAATATCTTCCCTAAGATCATGCCTTGACCCAAGATTCGAACCCAACTACCTTCAAATATTGAGGGGATTGTCCCCTAATTTCCTCCAACAAACCAAAAATTCACTCAGAAAGGGTAGCACTCCTCCAAAGGGGTGTAAAAAGTGCTCAAACACTCCCCCAAAGAGGCCCAAGGAGTGCTAGCACTCCCTGACAATGGTTAGGGGAGCGCTCCTCTCTAAAATCTATTTTTGAGTGGTTCTTTCAGTGGAAAAAGGTTTGTACTCCCTGTCAAGTGATTTCTCTTCTTCAAAACTTGTCTTTGAGGTGTCTTAAGCGTCCTTATGATTTCATTAGAGGCACGACATAGGAAATATGGCAGCATGATGTTTGTGACACTTGCAACACTTTTGGTCAAGATGCGAAACTTGCGGACAAGACGCGGCACTTACAACATTTGTAATGACGACACTTGCGACACTATTGAAGTGAGTAATTTTGATGTATAACATGAGTCAATACTAGTAAGGATAAGCTCATCAACATAAATGACAAGGATTATTATATGGCTTCATACTTTCTTGGTAAAGAAATCAGGATCATAATGACATCTAGAGAATCTGGTGTCAATAAGAAAACTGTCTATTTTGGCATACCAAGCTCGAGGAGCTTCCTTAAGACCATAAATATATTTATTAAGGTGACAAACAAGTCTAGAGTCATTCTAGACATATCTAGGAGGTTGTTCCATTTAGATTTATTCTTGCAAATCTCCATGCAAGAAGGCAGATTTAACATCCATCTGATGGAAATCCAATTTATGTGAGGCAACAAGGGAAATAACGAGGAAGATGGAATTCATTTTGGATATAGGGGAAAAAGTTTCATTATAGTCAATTCCTTCAACTTGGGAAAATCCTTTGGCAACCAACTGAGCCTTCTTTCTTTCAACACTTCCATATGATGCATACGTAGTTCTCTAGACCCATTTAAATCTGACAAATTTTGTTCCTTTTGGAAGAGGTACAATATCCCAAGTATCGTTTGCCATTAAAGAACGCTACTCTTCATTCATTGTTGTATCCCAATCTGGATTTCCTGAAGCTTCTGCAAATGTCTCTAGGTCATGAGTCTCTTAAACTTGAGCCAAAAGAGAAGAGGCTCACTGGAACTATGAACGTGTTTGATGATGATCTGAAGGATCACCGAATGCTTCTTGTGTTGAGCGAATCCATCTAGGAAGTGGTGGAACTGGTGCTGATTCAGGTTAAAAGGACTCATCTGGAGGAAGGTGAGAAGGCGGAGGTGGATTTTCATCCCCACTGTCATCATCTCAATAAGAAACTATAATAGGAACATAATAAGGCACAAACGTCGAAGATGGCTCGCAGGCCGAAGAAGGCACAATCGTCGAATTAGGCTTCCAGGCCAAAGAAGGCACAAATTGTGAATTAGGCTTGCAAGCCAAGAAATTTTCATCAGATTTAACATATCTTCTAATAATAATTTAATTACAATGTGGTTGAAGAAGTCTATAAACTTTGACATCTTCAGAATAACCAACAAATATACACTTCTCACTTTTAGGCTGCAATTCTTTCCTTTTCTCATTAGGAGTGTGAGCCCATGCTATACTTCCAAATACACGGAAGTGACTTACATCTGGTTTAATTTTAGTCCAATCTTCTTCTGGTGTTATATTTTTAAGAGCCTTTGTGGGAGTGTGATTTACTATGTAATTTGCACAATTGATTGCTTCCGCCCAATACTTTAGACTTAATCCCTTAGCTTGGATCATACAATTAGCCATTTCTTTTAATGTGTGGTTCTTTCTCTCGGAAACACCATTTTTTTGTGGTGTATATGGAATCATGTGTTTCATTTGGATGCCCTTTGTAGTGTAGTAACTTGTAAAATTATTGTTCACATATTCTCCTCAATTATATGTTCTTTACCTTTGAATTTGATGTCCATAATGCTTTTCTACAAGGGCCTTGTAGGACAAAAACTTGTCAAAAAATTCTCTTTTAAGTTTTAATAAGTAAACCCAAGTATGCCTGGAAAAGTCATCAATGAAATTTAAGAAATACTTGCACCCAGAAAAGGAAGGAGAAGAAACTGGACCACACAAATCATTGTGAACAAGTTGTAAAGGGCCCAAGGTGTTCCAAGAGTCATGTTTGTCAAAAATGTCACGATGATGTTTTCTGAGAACACAACCAACACAATCACCATATGTTGATTACATAGTTGTTGCAATGAGCGATAGTTTAGATGACCAAACCACTCATGCCAAAGTTTGCTCAAGTCATCGCTATGAGCAACAAAAACTGATGGAAAATTTGATGACCCAAAGTTGTCAAAATTGTATAACCTGGTAATATCATCAACAATTCCAGTTGCAAGAACATGCTTAGGATCTTTTAGATCCTTCATTACAACTTGGTGAGGTGAAAACTCTACATTTTTACCTTCACTTGAATGAGTGATTTGATATACTGATAGAAGGTCACAAGAAATACTTGGAACACATAGTACATCATGGAAATTACCAATATCTACTTGAATTGTTCCATATCCTACAACACTAAGAGATCTATCATCACCAACAAATATTTTCTTGGTGTTACATTCATTTAGAGAAGAAAATATGTTTTTATCTTTAGCCATGTGATAATATTCTCCTGAATTAGTAAGCCACTCATCATAAGTATAAGTAGAAGTTGTATTGAAGGAGAAACCAGAAGAAGAAGTGCATGCCCATGAGAAGAAGAAGAAGAAGTAGAATCAATACTGATGTTGTGCTTCTTCATCGTTGCTTCTAAATCTTCCATCTTCTTGAAACATTTGGACTCATTATGACCATCTTTATCACAAAAGTTGCAATGTCTATCAGTCTTCTTATTTTTATATTTTTCTCCTTTGTCACCATTAGGAGTTGAATCTCTCTGAGTGGGTTTGAGAACCTTATGTTGCTTGTTTTTGTAGCGAGGATGTTTCTTCTTGGGATACTTGGGTTTATCTTTCTGCTAGGAAACTAAGACTTTGTTGGAGGTACCTGCAGTGTTGATCACTCCAAGTTGTACAAACTTATCTTCCTCTCTAATCAAAGCAACACAAAAGGACTCAAGAGTAGGTTTTTGATAAGCTTTCACTAGAGCATCTCTCATGGCATAAAAGGTAGATACAAACATAGAATATGCACTACCTAGCTTAGAAATAATAATATAGATGCAACATAAAAGGTAGATACAAACACAAAATATGCACTACCTAGCTTAGAAATAATAATATAGATGCAACACTCTTCCTCCATTTTTATCTCACATTCTTCACATAAAATTATGAGTGTTTTAAACTTAGATAGATAATCTCCAAGGAAAAAAAATTAATTTGGACTTAAGGTCAGTACTTGATTTTCTAATTGTTGTGCTCAAATAATATTGAGTTTACCAAACACAGATTCAATCTTTTCCCAAGATTCATCGAGGTCATCAATTTCTTTAAGGTGGAACCTTAAATCAGGAGGGATGGACATTCTTAATAGTCCACGTTCTTTGTCACTCCTATTAGCCCATTTGAATTTCTTTTCATCATCAGTGGGTTCTTTTTCCTTTCCCAAGGTAATCTGGTACAAGTCTTTACTTCTTAATAAATCTTCCATATGAGATTTCCATTAGAAGTAGTTGGTTTTAGTAAGAAAAATATTACTGGAAGAATCCATATTAAATATGTAGATAATATGGATTTAAAAACAAAAACTGATGATCTCGATGGAAAGATCTTGAAAAATTATGTGATTTAAAAAAAAACGGCACTAAAAATGGATTTTGGATGTGAAAGTTATGCCATTTAAAAAAACAAAACATAAATGGTAACCAAAGAACCACGTGGTGGTGTAAGTTGTTTAATGAAGTGATCCACTTTTATAAAGAGAAGTGGGGATCACTTTTAAAATGAAGTTACTTTGTAAAAGAAAAGCTACATGCAAAATAAATAACTCTAAAATAAAATACTAAAGCTACTTGTAGAAATTCACTCTTATACTTGAAGTGAAATACACTTTACAATTTGAGCATGAACTTTTTTCAAAAAAGTAACAAAAAGAAAGACTTGAACTCAAGACCTCTTACTTAATAAGGAAACTTTAACCAAATGGTATAGAAAAACATATTGTATTTTTTAACAGGAGGATTATGGTTGTTGTTGTTGTTGTCCTTGAAGAGCGTGCTAAAATTTTTTATTTCCACACAAGAAAAAAGTTTCACTTCTCGATGACAACAAGGGTTAGATCTCGGTTAACTTACCCAAAATATGCACATTTTCCAATATGTTTATGATTTTTCGAGATTGCACAGAGCGTGGGGAAAAGAGCATACACATAACTAAAAGAGTAGCAACCCGGAAACAAATAATATAAAACTGAAATAAAACCAAAGTAATACTCTGCAAAAATTTTAAAAATGCGTATTTAGTCTTTATACCTCCGGATCTAATTGAAATGGTCATATCTTGGGCAACCAAAGACCTTTTCAAGTTAAACGAAAATTGTTCCTAATTGAAACAAGCGCTCTAGATGCAATGGAATAGTCCTCTCAGCCAAAAAAAGTACGAAAATGAAAAAAAATGGAGATGAGGAAACTCGGCTTCATGATCTCGATCTACAACAGGAGCATGCCTTCAAACAATCTCTGATACCATGTTCGACAACACAGGTATTCCAAAAAAGGATGAACACCTTCAGTAACCACTCACACAACCAGATCAAAAATCAACACACAGATGTTTTGACATGGTAAAACCCCTACGGGGAAACATCCACGACCCCAACCAACGTGACCACTTGGAGAAGTTTATTAATGCAAAAGAAAAATATTACAAAGAGATTTTACAAGAGAGTTTATCACAATCTATCATCCGAAAATGACCCTCCATGCTCTTTAAATAGAGATCATGGACCAATCTGATGTTAAGCCATAGATCAATGGTCATTAAGATCGAGGAGAATATGAACCGTTAGATCACTCTTTATCGGGAACATATCGTGACCGTCAGATTTCCTAACTACAAATGCATACTAATTCATACTAAAGAAACAGACTTTTACCTAACGACACATTAGAACAAGTAGATCTTAACTAACTCCTAAGTGTCTAAATATCCTAACAATCATATCAAATGGATGATGTGTTTTATTCTTTGAATGGTTATCTCCGTGTGATGTTCATATGCATCACGGGGAGACAACTAGCTTCTCCTCTTTGGGGGTTCGGGAGCAAAGCTACTAAAAAAACAAATAAAAATAAATTGGGGTTGTCTTTGGTGTGTTTTTGCCCTATTTTAGCCAATGGTTTTTCGACCTATTGTAATCTAATCTCGGTTAATGGATTAGGGATGTAATCTAATCCAAGTTAATAGATTAGGGCATTGGATGTGGAGAAAAACCTAAATATTATATTATGTATAGTCAAATTTAATACTAATAAAAAAGGGTTAAGGGTTAAGAGTTGTGACTCTAAGATTTGGTACTTTTTTTGGTTAAGGGTTTCTAGGGTAAATATCTATGTACTATGTGTTTTCCAATGTTGTTATTTCTAATTTTTTTAGGAATTTGTATCCATTTTTCACTTCAAATTTAAAAATTACAATCAGTATCAAGGAGAGAATATTGGCTTCAACAGGACACCTATTTTGCTAAGGGTTAAACTCATTTTTGATAGATAAATTTTATCTTAAGTCTATGATAAACTTGGTTTTAGTGGGAGCTTAGTGGTGGTGATTAGAGTGTTGAAAGAGAATGGTGAGTAGTGCTAAAATTGAGATTGAGAAATTTAATGGTCAAAGCTTCAAGCTATGGAAGCTCAAGATGGAGGACTTTTTCATAGATGAAGAACAATGGGTTTCCATGGATCTTGGTACTACACCTATGGGTATGGTAGTGATAGATTGGACGAAGTTGGCTAGGAAGGAAAATAGTACAATCTATATGTGTATTTTATATTCAGCGTTACTAAATGTCTCAAGAGAAGCTATAACCAAGGAATTATGAGATAAGTTAGGGAATTTGTATCCATCTAAGTCCCTTGTAAAAATACTTGTCCTTCAAAAGAAGTTGTACCTCCTAAAGATGAATGATGGAGACTGTGTGACAAAGCATCTAAATTACTTTAACACTATGGTAAGTTCGTTGTTGTCTATCAATATTAAGATTTCTAATGAATATAAGTGCATTAGTTTAACATGTTCTTTGATATATTCATGGGATAGTCTAGTTGTAGCTATTGGAAGTAATGCAACCATAATAAATTTTGATGATGTGGTTACATCCTTGTTATTGAAATAAATGAGTTGGAAAAACATGGATAGGTAGAGAACAAATGCATTATCTGTAAGAGGTCATTCATAGGATAGAAACAAAAATAAGTCTTTTGGGGGGGGATCTAAATCTCCAAGAAATGTGGTAAAGATGGGAATTATAAAAATTAATGTAGATACAAAATTGTTGAAAAGGGGAAGATATTTGATGATGTTCCTTCCATAGAAGGGACGACCTCTTCAAAGGAAGGAGGGGATGTGTACTTAACTTCTTCAAGAACATATCGTTCAGATCATGATGTATTAGTTGATCGACTCGAGTGCTTATTTTCATATGACTCTTTAGAGGGAGTGATTTTGTGAATATGTAAATCATAATGGAGGTGATTTTTTCGTAGGAGATGACTCAACAACTAGAATCATAGTACATGAAAGAGTCAATTTGTTGCTCAATAATTTAAGGATTAGAACACTCCATATTGTTTTTACATGCTAGATATGAATGTAAAATTGATATATGTAAGTAAGCTTAGTGATGCAGGTGTACATAATATATTTAAAAGGAATCCTGCAAAATTGTTCAAGGAGAAATGGTGTTGATAAGAGGAATTTGGAATGAAACTATGTATGAACTATTGGGAAGAAATATCATTTATGGGTGTAATAGTGTTGTTTTTCCCGAGGGTGGAAATGAAGAAGACAAAACCTCTACACTCTTTAGAGAAAATAAAATGATATGGCATCAAATATTGGGACATATTGGAAAGAAGGGCCTTGGACCATTACATGGTAAAAGTACGGTTGAAGGTATGTATGATTTCACACAAGATTTTGATTTTTGTGAACATTTCATATATGATAAATATAATCATGTAATATCTTAAAGTATTAAACATTTTATTAAATAATTTCCATTTCTAGAAATTCATATTTGACTTTATCAATACATTTGACTATTATTTTTTAAAGTATTGTGCGAGATTTGGACTTTCCGATTGTCCTTTTTGATGGACAGATGTAAGAAACAAACTTTTTAAATTAATAAATGCATGAAAAAAAATGGAAAAAACACGTTAGAAAGAGATGACTATGACTAGATGAGTGGGGAACATGATGGAGCTAAATCATAGACTGATTAGACAAGTGTTAGAAGTGGATTTTTGTCACTTGTAGCCCCTAAAAATCAAGGATTTCTAAAGCTGTGAATTTCCAAGGATATAAATTAGCTTAATGAAAAGACCTAAGCACAAAGATGATAAATACAATATATGTGGGAGGTAGGACGGTTCTTAGTATGTTGAGAAAGAATGGATTATTTTCTATGTGAGCATAGAGGTGTTAGGAAAATAATTTTGAACTGTACAAAGCTACATTGGCTAAGGAGTGGAGCTCAGTTCTCCCTTATGGAGTCATAGTCGGGCTTGGAAATGATTAGGATAAGTATCTTGGTTGTTCTGAATCTATGATTGGGTGGAATGTGGTTGTTCCATTTGTTTTTGGCTTGTTGGTACATATATGTATCTCTTCCTACTAGTTATATTCATGTTTGTTTAATGATTTCCTTGTTTACTGTAGAAAATAGTTGAATACATGAGTATATGCATTTACATAATGTTAAAGTAAATATTTTCTTCATTCTACATAAATCCTAGAGTTGTCATGTTTCTGCAAGTCAAAATTTGAATCTATAAGAATTGTAATTTAGTAAATGAAACAACAATTCAGGCTATGTATTTATCTATGATATTATGTGGATCTTGTATAAATGTAGTAAATATGTGGAGATCTAAAGTTTTAGATTGTAGTAAAATAAATAAATATCATACAAAAACTCTTACTTGTAAGGATAGTCTATGATAAGTTACCAACAAAGATTAATGAGGTTTCCAACATCGGAATGATAGTTTAAGCATGGAATTATAGATCAATCCTTACATTGCATAACCAAATTCAGTATCCTTAAACTGAAATGTCTCCTTAGAGAAAGATATTGTAAGTAAATTTACAAGTTAATAACCAAGGTTTCTCTGAATAGATTTTGGAAGTTATTTTTTCCACATAGGAACCCAAGTACCTTGCTTGTATCACTGAGATTCCAATAGTATGGATTCCTTCCTTTAACTGTAGAAACATAGGGAAATGATTAGTCCAATGACATTAGGATTCAAGAATTAAAATATATTTTGATAAGCAGCTAGACGTACCATCCATTTCAAGGATTATCGTTTTCTAAGAAGCCAATAATGTGAAATCCCCCTTTCTGTTTAATGAAAAATGACTCGTATTACCACTATAGTAGTGATTTAATGCAGTAGTATTAATAAAGAATTGAAAATCACTTAAATTTTTTTACATGTGATGATTCCGAGGTTGGAGCCGAATCTGGAAGGAGACGATACAACACATAGTTGATGAATATCTCTCTAAAATATGGTGGGTTTCCTCGCAAAACAGAAGGACCCATAATTAAAATAATATCCAAAATATTTCTCGGATCAAAATCTATATATAACAATTGTAATACACAGGAAATGAATGCATGATGATCGAGAGATATTTTTATTCTTTTGAAGAACATATTTTGGATAGAATCGAAATGCATCATTTAGTGACCTATTACATAAAATACAATTTGATATGAAGACCTGAATACATTAAGGATATAAATTTATCAAAGTCAACTACAGAGGAATAGATATGCAAGTTTTTTCGGTGGCAAACTAAGAGATTACTCGTAGTAAATAAAATAATATCCGAAGAACCTTTTACAGAGGCATATTTAGTATGGGTTGTGGTTATTCTTCACCTCGATGAAATATTGAGGCTAGGTTTTCACAAATGCATGGAGGGTATAGTTGAATACAACTCACATTAATCATCTAATTCCTTCTCACAAATTTAATACTATGCAGATATATTAATATACACCTAAATGAGTAACGACTTCAGATTTGTTCAGGCCCCATGCCTTACTCTAACTGTAACAAGTAATGACTGACATCCAAAAATATTTGTATTTATATATTGTACCTTTGATACAATACGACTGACTCTTGAAATAGAACCCAAAACAAAGAAGTATTGGTTGCACAAGCTTTGTAATAGAATTTATGTATCTTATTGCAAAAAGAAATAAAACAAATTATTGTCAAGATTTAAATTATAGTGCCACAATTTCAAATTGTGAAGGTAACTGTAAACACAAAGAAATCCATGTGTTGAGATGAAAAAAATTGTATGCTAAGGAACTCATTCCCAACTATATGGATATGGGTAGGAAACAACCATAACCCAGTTTCTCAGTTGAAAACTTTATAAATATAAGCACCTTCATTTTCTTAACAACCTTAAAAGGACTCACTTGGAGATGAGCTGTCTGGGAAAACATCGAACAACCCTTGAGATTTAAATTTTGATTTTCCAATATCTATTCACAAAGGAAAAACTCCCATAGAGGTCGTGGAGAAATAGGAGCTGAGCAACCAAAGTAACTTCATTTCGAATGTTGAGAAATAAGAGAAAAATCAAACCTCACATCCACTATGGAAATTGAGGAAACCTTGAGCCCATCGTAGTGTACTACATTCTTAAGGCCGAAGTATATTGTTTCTTGACCATTGGGATACCTTGTGTAGTCAAGAACGTGGCCCTGCATGGTTAGCTCAAGTGTTGGACAATCATGTTGGAAATAATGTAAAAAAAAATCGTAAGTATAGAAGAAGTGTGCAGAAGAATAAGGAAGATTAGGGAGTGCGCAGTTGAGGCGCAGTTGAGGCGCATTTGGGAGGAAAGTTCATAGAAAGAGGCATAAAACAGAGGAATAAAATAGACTAATAAATAAGAGAAAAGAATAAAGTTGGAGAAGAAAGAAGGAGAAAATGAAGGATGACAGTCCAAAGTTCTAAAGATAAAAGGACGTGCAAAAGCCTAAAGGATGGCAATTAGAGTGCAAAAGAAACATGCAGATGAAAAATCAGGTGAAAGCATCCTGAACAACATGTTAAATTGAAATTAGCATGTATTGTAATAGGGTTTTGGGGATGAACAAGGTAGGTGTTTAAGCCCTCGAAATAATGTATAAATATGTAATGGGTTCGGAGAATAAGGGTTGGTTTCTTTTTGTTTATTTTTTCTAGGTTCTGTTTAGTTATGTTTTGTTGAGTACGGGAGTTCTTCTCAAGAGGTACTAGGGAGATGATGTAGACAGATAAAGCCTTTCACTGTAGAGTGGCTAGGCTAAGAAAAGGAGAGGATAACCATGATGTATCTTTGTAATCTTAGTGTGCAAGCTTGAAGCAATTACCAAATGAATAATAAAGAAGCCAGTCATTGTGGACGTATCCCAAAGTTGAGTGAACCACATTAAATGTCGTGTTGAATGTATTTTGTGTGATTTCTTATGGAATTTATCTAGATGCATATTAGAGTAGATTTGTCTTATGTGTAATCATGTTGCAATAGTTATGACTGTTAAAGTAATGGGTTTATGTTGTAATCTGGAATATAATGGTAATATGAATCTAAGATTCACTAAGTAACTGAAGAAGGGAACTTGCATAATAACATGCAAAAAATAGATAATTAAGAATGAATAGAATAATAACCTTCCATTCCCTTACCACTGCAGAAACCAGGTTCCTGTAGTCCCAATAGATACCTCGGGTCAGACTTCATCAGCCCATGCAGGTGATGCCAAAAGGTATGTTGTATGAATGGTTTTCTTGGTGAAAGATAACTCGAACCTAGGGTCTTACAACTGCACGCATCACTAACAAATGGTTATGTTGTCGGGACCCAGATTCTGTGACTAAAGGAATGTTTTGGAGGTCAAATAAGAAGGAATATTTAGAGTGGTTAGAAAGGAAGGAATGCGATTTTTCCCAAAAAGTGAATAGAAACCCTTAGCTCAGTAACAAATAATGGATGGAAAGGTGTGTATACACAAAGTTGCATAAAATTTTCTTTGGTGAATTTTCAATTATTTTGATGGATTGGTTAGAAAGATTAGTGGAGAACACTGAAAGGTACCGAGATGCAGGGCCGAGGAATTGGACTCTTGAGTTGGTAAGACAAATGAATTATGTAAGTAATAACACTTCTCACATAGTTAATTTTTGGTTGAATAGAATATTACGAGGATATATTGTAGAGTTCGCAGTAGATTGCACCCAATCATACAATGTTGCACAAAGGGACTTCTTCAAAGGTCCATGTGGAAGGTTCATGAAATCATTGGGTAAATGGATAAAGATGTTGTTGTGTGACAAGTGTGTGATGAAAATGGAATTTGAATGCTAAAGGGATTTGTGCACATACGGGAACCGGGGGATGACAAGAGGATAATATGAGGACAAGAGAGAAGGAAGGAAGTGATGAAGAGAGTCAAGGAAGATATACCAAAGGAAGAATAATAGTTTAGAGAACTGTGTAGAGGAAGGAGGTACAAGAGGCGAAAGACTAGGGATGAGAAAGGAGAGATGCATAACGATCCAAAGGGGAGAGGACCTTGTGCAATAATCCAAATAGTGAAGATACCACACATAAGAGGAGAGGAAGAGGAGTTCCAATCCATTCCAATAATAGAGGAGCTAATTGTTGTCCATTGACCAAGTTTTGAAGAATAGTTGGTCATATTTGACCATTTTTGGGACTGCGACAGCTTGCCAAAGATGGAGTGCAACACGAATCGGAAAGTAGAGAAACTAGACCTGTGAAGCTTTGTGCCGAGAAAGAAAGGTCAGATATGAAGAAAAGAGGTCAAATTTGCAAGAAAAGAGGTTGATACTGAAGAAAAGAAGCGAGATTTGAACACTCTGTGCTCTAAGAAAAGTAAAAGTGGAAATTTTTGAAAGAAAGAGGCCTGATTTGCAGAAAGGAGGTAAGATCTGTAAACTCTGTGCTCTTATAAAGGTAACAATAGTTAAAAGTCTTAGATCTGAAAAATTTGTGCTCTATATAGGTAAGATAAGTGGAAATGTTTTGTTTCTGAAGCATGAATTTAGGTACGCTTGATAGATTTTGTCCTAGCTTGAAAAATAGGGCATGGTTAGATGGAAGAAAATTTGATAGATTTGATAAGAATAATGATAGATATGTTATAACTATGCATAGAAAGAATATTTGGACTAACAGATGGATGTAGGATCCTAGAAATAATTTTTTGCAGGCTAACTACCATGACCCTAGTGTGCAGTACAAAAGAGGTTGGTGGACATTTAAATTAAAGAGAGGATTGACCCTATGTTATAGTTGCAGAAAACCGGGACATCTAGCTAATGAGTGCCCTGGTGAAAGAACGAGTTGTCTTTGTTGCAAGGATTTGGACCATGAAGTATTGGATTTCCCTAGAATGATTGCCAGGCTTCAAAAAATGAATCTACGTGAAGAAAACCTTAAGGCAAATCCACAAATAGTAGAAACCCAGAAAGAATTAGAGAGGATGTTACTACATATGAAAGAAACCTTTAGTGATCACCGACATATTAGGCTATCAGGGATCTTCAAAGAAAAAGAATGCATCGAAGTAAGAATAGAAGACTTCAATATTGACCGTGTTCTGGATGAGGAAACACAGGTGAATGTCATGACAAAAAGAACTTGGGAAGTTATAAGGAGACCTCCTATAAATCCATCCCTAAGTGGAATAGGGTTATTCAGAGGAAAAATGGTAAACCTATGTGGAAGTCTCACTCAGATATCAATGAATGTCAATGGAATCCTAATAGAGGAAGATTTTGAAATCATCAAATTTATTGAGGACAGTGCCCCATTTACTATGTTACTTGGAAATCCTTGGATTGAAAGAGATCACACTAGAAAGAAGGCAAAAGAAAAAGTTTTAGAACAATGGAGACAAGAGTTAAAATACTTCAGGACCAGAAAGATCGTGTAGTTGATTGAAGAACAGAAGAATAGATCGAAGCCATTTCACACTAGAAACCCAAACTTTGAAGTTATCAGAATGCCAGAGGATTCACAGAAGAATGAAGTCTCCATCGCAGATAAAGAAGAGACGTTATCCCTGAAACCCTAAGAAAGAACATCGGTAGTGTGAAGTAACTATATCCAAGGAAAATAGAAATCAGAATGGGAAAAGAACCACTGAGATGAAGCTCATGGGAAAGAAATCTAGGAAGTTAAGTAAGAAGAAGGTGAAGATGGAAAAACTATAGAAGACTCTAGATGGAACTTCAAAAAAAGAGAAATTGCAAAATTCAAGCTTCACTGAGATATAAGAACAACGACATGGGTCACTTCACCATGACGAAGAGATATAGCCATTGGATGCCAATATGTTCATTTGACTGCCACTCCGAACGGGTCAAAAAGAAATTATGGGTACCACTAGACCATTGGAAAGCACCATAATGGATAGAACAGAGTTAATGAAGGCCCCATGTCCATTGCAAGCAGACCGTTGCTGAGATTGCCTATTTAGCTCGTCGTTCCATGCCCGAAGAACACTTTTTCCAATTAAGAAGTTGAAGCTCGCAGAATTAGAAAGTGTCCATAGTGATCATCACACCGTTGTTATTTATCCCAGTACAATGCTTAAGACCAGTGTGACCCCGATTATTTTCCTTGGGCGTATATGTCCGACGAGCTCAACGCAGTTGAATAATCTGTAAGAGAGTTACTCGCTAGCCTTAGAACTGAATGATTCATGTCATAAACATGGTTTTCTATGGGTTTAAAGGCATCATCAACGAGAGGAACGTAAGCCTCCCTGTCGACTACTCAAGCAGGAACATCTCGAGCCGATGAAGAAAGAAGAACTAAGCATAAAGATGACATAACCAATGCAAAGTTAGTACCGTCCATCCTACAAGCTTACATACACCCTCTGTGCGGTGCGATTAACTAGGACAACATCCCCTGAGGCTTTGAATACACCCTAGTCACTGCTTATCTACCAAAAGGAGTACAAACCTATTGCGCAGATCAAGACAAGGTTGCGGCGTTGAAGTTTTGCGACTTCAACCTGGGAGACCGTAAAGATTACAACATGCCTGCCCTACACAAGTACTTAACCAGAATCAAGGGCAAGAATTCCAAGATCATCCCTCAGCAATGGATGATGAATCTAGAGTAGTCTACGTTGCTTAGCGTCATGAAAATATCGCACTTCAACAGACACCAAGAGGTGAATTCTTGTGTAAAACTACTGCTAGCAAGTTACCATGGAGGATACATGTGGGTAAACCACCGCATATCTGTTGATCTGATGGTGATCAATAGGATCATCGGGCTTAGTATGCAGAGCCCTGATCCCCATGATTACTACCCTAGAAAGAGCATGGACCGTGCTCTTTCATAGAAGATTAAAGAAGCTTATGGAAATGTCGAGAAGGGCACGTGAGGCTACAAGGTAGCCTCTATCGAGAGTGGCATAGTGTGCCTTGTATGCCAACTGATAGTAGGGAAATTGGTACGTAAGAAAATACTAACTAAAGTATCAGGCTTCATAGTTGACCTCATAGGAAAATGCACAAAGGGACTACATATGAACTGGGCGAAGTACTTGGTCAACCAACTAGAGATTGACTGCAGAGAAGCCTAGGATCAGGGGCATGAATTCCATTTTAGTTGGCTGCTAATACTGATCACTTTTGTTGCATGGGAACTACCGAAAGGTGAAACCTTCTCGGACCTCGACCAATTTGATCCCTTAGCTACGAAGTTCATTACTTTATGGTACTCAAATGATATGAACGAACAATGGCAATCAAATGTCATTTTTCATACATACTATAACCAACTGAAAGCAACCATAGGGGGTGAACCTTGCATAACCCCGAACACTTTACAAAGGTTCTGACCTCTGATAAAGTTTAGCACAGATCGCCACTTTATATACCTAACTCCGTGCACCGATGAATACCAGGAACAACTTCAGTCCTATTATAAGTTGATAGAAGAAAACCTGGAAGAAATCACCAAGGAATGGTTAGTGAACCTCCTTATATCAACAGATCCAACAGATATGTCTGACATCGATAGCCCATAAGTTGCGCAGAATACACCTGGGCCCAGTAAGGAGAAGAAAACTAAGAAGATAAAGAAAGATGAGGAAATCCAGGATGCCGACAGTAGATTTGTAAGAATGGATTCCACCACACCCGATCACAGAGGTAATAAGGAAGACTTTGAAGAAGTTGAACAAAGGCTAGAGGATGAAGTAGAGATCATAAAGAAAAGAAAGGGTTCACCTCCAAAACATTCTTACAAGAAGAAGTCGAAATCATCTGTGACTAAACCGACAACCACACTCACCCCAGATGACTTTAGCTTTCTCCTTGCGACTATGAATGAAGCTATCGAAGAGATAATAGAAAAACAGGTAGCCAAGAAAGAGGCCATGTACAACAGAATTGAAATCGAGCTCCAAGGAGTAAATAAATCACTTCAATCGAGTTGCGCATCTTCCACTGCACCCCTGCCATAAGGAACAACAGAAGCAGGAGATGAACCAGTTCAACTCTGCAGGATTGCTGACACAGTAGAAGTACACCTTCGAAAAGCAGAAGAAGAAACAATGTAGGCCACCCATGCCCTAAAGAAAACACAAGAATAAATCATAGAGCAGTGTCGAGCTGCACAACAAGAGAAGGAGGCCATCCAAGTGAAATTTGACAAAGACGGAAAAAATCCAAAAGAAGAAGGAGCAACCTCTCATGAAGCAAGTTGGGATCGAAGAAGCTGTCAATAGAGAATTTTGCTTTGTGACTGGCTTAGAAAAGAAGGCAGAAGAACCCTTATACCATCAAGTGATGAAGCTTGCTGAAGTTATTTAGCAACTTCAACAAAGATTCGTGGACTTAGAACTTCAGATCATCCCAATAACCCCACAAGAAGAGTGCGACCAATGAGAAATAATTGCCTGGAGTACAGTAGAAAGGATTAAAACACTCACTGAAGAATACAAACAATTAAGTAGCAGAAGTGTGCAGATACATGAGAACCTAACTGAGAACCTAGAATTGCATAAACTGGAGTCACAGCTCCAGGAAGTGAAGAAACATGTAGATAGACTTCAGATGAAGTTGAAGGCCCTATCAACCATAGAGAAAATGAAGTGATCCCATGAGAAATGTGTCACACAGTAGCAGATCCACATGATCCAAAGAAAGGTAATGGAAGTAACTCAACAACTTCAACCTTTGTAGGATAAGGCATGTCAGCTATTCTTAGAGATTGAGAATCAAGGAACAAATCTGGAACAAATCGTGACTACAATAGAACAATGCCTAGAAGGACCAGCCAATAATGCACTTATCCAAGAGTTCATTGAGAAAGAGGAAACCGCAAAGAAGCAAGTCGAAGTAGCTCAAGCTAAGATCGAGGCATTCGAGGAAGAATTGGTTAGACCTGAGTGACACGAGACGAGTCACAGGTCAGTGTTGGGGGCCTGTTGGACCTTGACCAAGTTTTGAAGAATACTTGGTCATATTTGACCATTTTTGGCACTGCGACAGCTTGCCAAAGATGGAGCGCAATGCGAAGCGGAAAGTAGGGAAACTAGACCTAGTTTTGGGTCCCTTTAGGGTTTTGGGTTGATGTAACAAGAAAGGGATATCGGCATGTGGGTTTACCCACACTTAGGCCCATTTTGCAATCTATAAATAGATACTTAGGCAATGTAAGTAGAGGATGTTAGTACATCTATGTGATGTATAGCTAAAGGATTAGTGCTAGTAACTGGATCTATGTGATCGGATGTATATTGCAAGTTCTTTGTGCATGATTGTAAGGAGATTTAAAATCTAAGTGAAAGTTTTTGTAGTTTTGTCTTGAAGTGTAAGGAAGAAGGATATAGCGAGTTACACATATCTTCTATTCTATGCAAAGTAAGGGTCATTGAAGCTCTGTGCTATAACCGCTTGACCGAGATAATATAAAGAAGAAGACTTTGTGGACATAGCCCCAGGGTGGGGGTGAACCATGGTAACTTTGTGTATTGTGGTTTGTGCCTTGACCTAATGTGTTTATCTCCTTCTTAGCTAAGTGCTTGATGTGATTAAATAGATTTAGTTATCCTTTGTGCTTCTGAGATATGAATGAATGTTAGATATGATATATAAGATGCTCAGTGTCTAATCTAGTGAAGCCAATCTATCTTTCTATATCTCAGTGTTAAGTCTTCTTGAATCTAAGTATATACTGCGATGCTCTGTGCTATCTGCGAAGTGCTGTAAGGGTCGAATATTGATGGATAAAATATGCTAGATAATTTCTAAGAGCTATAGTCACAGATCCGTGTCCCAGCTAAGGTTGCAGACATCTGAGTCCTACAACCACCCCTGCCTCTACCTTGGGTGAGACTTCATCTGCTTTGCAGGTGTTACCGAAAGGGACGGTAGTTAGGGTTTGTTTGTGCACTCTTGAGCATGAACCTTGGGTCTTCCTCTATGCTAACACCATTAATTCCTACTCATACTGGATCCTATGTTGAATCCACAACTCCATGTGCATCACCACAATTGGAAATAACAGTTAAAGGCTTATCAAAAGAACGTATAGTTAGCAAGGAGGGACAAATTAGTAGAAATCATAGGAGTGGAAGTAGTGCGTAGAGTGAGAGTCAACCAACATCACCAAGGCAAGGAACTACACAGGGAAACATGGCAGGGATAGACAACACCCTCATACTTCCCGAGTTTCAGGGAGTGGGGTTAGAGGACCCATAACAACATCTATTTTTCTCTGAGACAATTTTGGTTGCTAATAATGTCCAGGATGAGGCTATGAATATTGTGCAATTAGGAACAACATTTAGAGGCCATACAATAGTCTGGTACATGAAGCTGCAGAGTACCATGCCTACAAGATAGGTCGTGACATTAGTAGAGATAAGACAAGCATTTCTAAAAGAGTTTAAGAATCCAAAGTTGGATTCATAGTACATTTCAGAACTAAAGTAGAATAAGCAAGAGCAAACATAGTTGGTATGAGACTTTTATCAAAGGTTCAAGGACATGATGGGAAGTGTTGGAACAAGGGCAGACCTGAGGTTCACTCCAAGCGCACACCAACAAGCCCTATCTACTAGCCCTTTCGGCAGCACCCGTGAAGCAGATGCAATTTCACCCGAAGCAACTAAGAGGGGAGTTGCAGGACATAAATGTCTACAACCAGGGGAATATCAAGTGGATCTATCACAACAACAATACAACATTCATATATCACTTATTATCTAGGTCTATATTGCACAACTATAGATTGGATCTAACATAAGATTGCAAATAACAATATAACAATGACAGAGATCTAGACATCAATCACACATATGACACAAAATATACGTGGTTTACCCTCTCTCTAGGGCTATGTCCACATAATTGTGCTTATGATTTATTAAGGTAAAGAATACAGTTCTTATCTGAGCTCTTAGCTAGAAGATATTCCTTCTTCTCTCTCTTTCTCTCTCCTTCCTATGCACCCAGCTGCAGGACTTGACCTTCGCACACAGTTGAAGATATCACAATACAATCCTCTCCCTCCACAACAGAGCTATAAAAACAATATCATACCAATACTCAATGACCATCCTGACCCAGGTCCTCTTGACCTTTATTTATACATTACAATCCCTCATCGGTAGCCTTAAGTCGAAACCTAGGTGCCAAAACCCTAGATACCAAAACCCTAGGTGTCTAAAACCCTAGGTCAAATTGAACCGCTTTTTCTAGGCTTCGCCTACCTGTCTTTCCTTCTTCATCGCGTTGTGCTCCAAAGCATACAATGATGGATTTATTTTCTTGTTGAGTTGTCCACGATCCTTCTTCCTTGCTAATATGTCATACCTAATCTCCTCATCAAATGACTTTCTTTTTCGCACTTCACTCCATCTTTCCTTCTCTTTTTCTCACTTCGACTCAGTAACCGTTACTGTGTCTCCCGTGAAGCTCTCTTTTTACCTTTAATTCCTTGTTCTTCACTTCATTCCATAACCAAGGGCCAACATGCCCCCAACACTCACTTGCGACTCGTCTCGAGGCACTTCAAATTTGATCCTCTTGTCTTACTTTGAATTTGGACTACGCAGTGCATCCCTTGCTTTCTGCTTTATGCCTCCTTTACATCCTTGTGCAGACTATCTTTTCTATGTCTGGTACCCAGTTTCAACTACACCTAGTACCTGGACCATTTTCCTCATGCTTTTACTAAGAGTTGCGAGGCAACTGGTTATCATAGTATAACTTCAGCCGACTCCCATTCACCAATCCTTCCTTCCAGTCTCCCTTCAATGTCTTTAGATGCACAAATCCTCCTTCTATAACATAGACAATATCATATGGTATAAGCCAATGTGTTCTAAACTTCCCAAGGTGTTTTATAAACTTACTTTCATACACCAATACTAAATCACCTTGCTTGAATTTCTTCTTCTTGATGTGCTTGTCATGATAGGCCTTTTCTCGTTCCTTCTGAACTTGCTGATGGAATCCTGCAATGAATCTGTCTTCTTCCAGTTCAACCAACTGTGCAAGCCTCTCACAAACAACATAGGTATCATCCATGTCTGTAAATGAAACAATTCTCAGGCTTGGTATTAAGTATTCCATCAGGACAACAACTTCAAGAACATAAACCAACTTGAAGGGGGTCTGCATTATTAATTTCTTGCAAGTGGTTCTATAAGACCAGAGTACTACTGGTACTCTTAAATTCCAGTCATCCCTGTTCACGCTGAAAATATTTGTCAATGTTGTCTCCAAGATATTGTTGAATGATTCAACCATTCCATTTGCTTGTGGATGGTAAGGTGTACTCTTCTGACGGTGGACTGCAAATTATTCAATCAGGGCTTGAACTGTCTTATTGATGAAGTGTGTACCTTGATCAATCATAAGGGTCTTAGGGCATCCAAACCTGGTTATTATGTCATCAAATATAAAATGCATAGTTGCAGTTGCACTACAGTCCTTGACTACTATGGCTTCAGCCCATCTGGTTAAGTATTCTATCGCAGTAATAATGTACCTTGCTCCTGTGTGCTTTGTTGGTGGGTTTATAGGTCCCATGAAGTCAATGGCCCAGTTTTCAAATGCTTGTAGGGTTATTTTCCATGCTAATGGCATTTCATCTCTTCTGGATGGTATTCCAATTCTTTGGCATACATCACATGCTCTAGCATACTCTTTAGCATCTCTGTGTAACATAGGCCACCAAAGGCCAGCCCGCAGAACCTTTTGCGCAGTTGATTTCCCTGTGTAATGTCCTCCTATGATGCCTTCATGAGATTCTGCGAGGATCAATGGTCGCTCTGTCTCCATAACACACCTCCTTAATATTTCATCCGGTCCCATTTTATACAGTTGTCCAACTATAAGTGAAAATTCTGCAGCATGCGCCACTATCTTTTTCTTCTAAGGAATTGTATACTCACTTGGAGCCATTCCTGTTGACAGGAAATGGACTATGTCTGCGAAGTGGTCATAAATATTTCAAATGAAGAGCAACTGTGCATCCAGTAATGTATCCTCCAAACTGGTAGGTTCTCCACCATGTTCCAACCTTGATAAGTGGTCTTGGCCCTTGTTTATTCTTCCTGGCTTAACTATGATCTCAAAATCATATTCTTGAAATAGTAGAAGCCATATGCATATTTTCCCCCCCCAACACTGGCTTGTTGACTAGGTACTTCAACGTGGAGTGATCAGTAAACATTTTAAAGTGTCCTCCCAACAACTAGTGGCAGAATGTTTACAGTGCATACACCATGGCTAGTCCCTCTCTCTCTGTAGTGGTGTAATTAACTTTAGTTGTGGATAGCTTCCTGCTGGAAAATGATAATGGATGATCAATGTCCCCTTATCCATTTTTTTCTAGTACTACTCCTAATGCAATAGAAGATGCATCGACATGCACATGAAATTCTTTGCTCCAATCTGGAAAAACCAGAATGGGCATTGTAACCATGTTTTATTTTAGTGTGTCGAAGCTCTATTGAAATTCATTTGTCCACTCATACTGAAAGTACTTCTTCAACAAATTCTCCATTAGTTTTGTAGTTTGGGCATATCCTTTGATAAATTTCCTTTTATATCCAGTATGGCCCAGTGCAGTGCACAATTGTTTGACAGAAGTGAGAGGTGGCAAATAAACTATAATTGCAATTTTAGATGGGTCAACCAACAACCCCTGCTTGCATACAATATGACCTAATAACACTCCAAATGGTGAGAAGAAGATGTATTTCTTCAAATTCAAAGAAATTTGACACTACCTGCATTTGTCCAACATTAGCCTTAGACATTCAATATGATTTTTCAACAAACTAAAAAAACTCCAGTCATCATAGTATGCTTCTAAAAATTTATGCAAAAATTCTTTGAATGCTTCGATCACCACCCTAGAAAATATGGATGGGGAATTCTTCAATCCAAATGGCATTATTGTATATTGGTAGGATCCCCACTATGTGGCAAACGTAGTCTTATGACGGTCCTCCTTGGCAATGTGGATCTGATGGTATCCTGGAAAGCCATCTGTAAAAGAATATACTTCCTGGCCTCCCATGTTATCCAACATTTCATCTCTGAATGGTGTAGGGAAAGGGTCTTGTAGACATGCATCATTCAAATTTATGAGGTCCACATAGATCCTGATTTCTCCTATCTTATTTTCTTGTACCACCATAGGGATGATCCACTCTAACTCTTCGACAGGTTCAATAATTCCTGCTTCCAGCATTTTGTCGAGCTCGATCTTCTCTTTTTCCTTATATTTCGGGTTCAGTCTGTAAGGTATTTGCTTGACTGGATTCACATCTGGTTTCAAAGATATTCTCATCTCACCCATAGGCCCTTTTATTCCCTTCATATTAATGAACTTGGTCGGAGACAAGTCATGATATTCGTGCAATAAATTTGTAATCTTGTTAATGGTAGCAACATCCCAATAATCTCTGACATTGGCAGGCTTCAGTGTCTCCTTTGTCGCAATATTGAATTTCTTTATTTTGATTAGTTGTCCTATGAATGGCAGGTCAACTCTTGGTCCTTCCACATTTCTATGGCCTTCTGTCTCAGTGATGTTTACGTTCCTTGGATCATCATATTCATCGACATTAATGTTGTAACATCCTTGCAATTTATGGAATGGCACTGTCCATTCATCCTCTTCTTGCTCCAAAGGGAGGCCAGATGCCTCCTTAAATACTTTTTGTCTCACAATATGTAATTCTTGGTACACCGAAGGAAATTCACTTTCAAACAAAAATGTGGTTACAAAATTCTCGATCATACCTTCCCAATCTAAACTGTCGAGGCACAACTCCTCTTGAAGGTACCAATTGATAGGGATCGTATCCATCATGTTAATGAATCTGTGCACCCATTTTTCTTGAGGAATGTCACTCCAGGCCTCTTCGCATCTTCACACATGGTCCTTTGGGCAACTTCGACCTATGTACCTCACTTCGCAATTCCTACTTGTGCTGAGAACAACGCTGTCATCAAAGTTCGACATTGTGTCCGGTCTATGATGTTTCCTTTGTGCGTCCCCCACCATATTGATGGTGTGGCTTTCATGGCCTCATCCATTGCCAAAAGCCTCTGTTGTGTTGGTACACTTGTCTCAAACTCTGATAAGAATTTTTCTAAAGGGTTCAGCCCATCAAATGTGGGTAAGTTACTCACTATTGTGTCAATCCAACGAACCTCTATGGTTAGTCTAGCACATCTTCTGGTAGTTACTTCATACATCTTGTTCTGCCATTTCTCCAGCGCTTCTTCTAAGTCTCATGAACATGTGTTGTCTCTTTGCCAGATTAGATTCTCATCATCTATAGGATTGATATAATCCTGTTGTTTGGCTGTTAGTTTGTAGATGTTTTCCAGTTTGTACATGTGGTCTTCTTCTCTGATAGGCTCTGTGTATCGAGGACCCTCATTTGGATCTAGAGGTGCAATGACCCTAAGGAAATCTCTTTTAAATGTCATATGCCTCTTATTTAGATTAACAACAGTAGAATTGTTGAAGGCCCAATCAATTCCTAATAATGCAGAGTAAGGGAAGTTGTCATCAACAATTTCAATTACCTCAAAATCTGCAAAGGTTCTAATTCCATCGATTCCCACAGGGACATGCTCCAATCATCCAAATGGGATGAAAACTTGTTGATTAGCCATTCTAAGCCTGATAGTGGAATATATCAACTTCGGTTTTCCCATCAGTGCCTAGGTTTGCTTCATCATGACATTGACCTCCGACCCTAAGTCGAGGACCACATAGTCTATATCATATTCTCCTATTTCAACATTCAAGTGTAATTCTTTATTTGCCCTTCTCCTTTTCCCAATTTGGTGCACTTCCCTATTCAATAAGGAGTCTATCTTTCCTAGCTCATACTGCTTGATTAAATCTTCTAATTCTTTTACAATGCTTTTATCTTGAATCAAATTAACATAAGTGCACAAAAATTCCATGAGTTTGCTTACCTCTTTTCTTTCTGTTGGCGACGCAGACTGATCAAACACCTAAGGCATGCCATATTCTTTGATTTCTAGTTGTTTCTTTGATGAAGACCCTTGATCTCCTTTGAACTCTTTTCTTGCCTCCTCAAATATCTAGTTTTCTTTCTTAGCATCGAACATTGGGGTCTTGTCTGTATCTTTCTTGACTCCATGGTCATCTGTAGTCTTTCCTTGGGTTGCTCTATCTTCTCCTGTAGCAACGCCTCCTCGAGTGATAATAGCCCCTCTAGGGTCTGGTCCATGAGGTTCAACATATATCAGTTGCACTTGCGGATTTTGTTGAGGTCCTCATCTTTTTTGAAGCTTAGCTAGCAGCAAAGGGCAGTCCTCGATGACATGCTTGAAGGAATTGCAGTAACTGCAGGCTGTGCAAGGGTTCTTGCAGTCCCTCACTAAATATCCTGGCTATGTGTAGTTGTAACAAATTATTTATCCTCGGCCTCAAACCATACCTCCTCCTCGTCCTCGTCCTCTATATCCACCCCGAGGATTGAAACTTCCTCTTCCTCAGGAATTATACTGTGCATTTTTTCCTTCTTGGTGTACTTCGCCTTGGATGTTGTATATGTCTCTTGATATTTCATGCATCAGGTCAAAGGCCCTACAATATCTATCATCATGCCCTACAGACTTACATAATGTGCAATACAAGTTTGTGGGTGTCTGAACATACTTTTGCATATAGTATCACTCACCAGGGCGATGTTGGTTTCTGCATACTTCACACTAGGGTAGATTAACTTGCTTCAAGGGGATCAACGCTCCCGAGGCCAAATATTCATGAAATAGGGGACAATGTTCTTTATCATGACCTTCAGATCTGCATCTTACACACCAAATATCTTATCTTTTGTCCTTTCCCTTGTCCTTCTTCATATCCTCAACCTGCAGAGACAAACTAGTTAGCTAGCTCGGGATCTGGCTCATGCTTGAGCTAGATTATCCCATAGGTGTTGATTCAAGCTTCAGGGTGATCTCCAAAGCTTCTACCTGCGATGCAATATTCTACTGTATCAGGGGAAATTTGATGTGTGGTAAAAGAGCAGCGATGATCGAACTCATCTCATCTGGGATCTTAAAAGTCAATTGGCCTGTTAGGGTCTTGAATCTATGATCGAACTCCCAAACAAGTTCGACTACCTTCTGTTTGATATCCTTCAGCTCTGTAATACACTGTGACTTTGAATTAGGTTTTTTAAACTCTGCAACCAACGTGTTTTTTATCTCTTTTAGTTGCTTAGGTTGCTCAAGTCCTTGGACAAGATTCATGTACCAACTCAGCATGCAATCCCTCAACGTAGTGCTAAACTAGTTTCTTTCAACAACTTCATCAGTAATATTTTTAATGTTTCATATGGCTCACATAGGAACCAACGCTGATAAAGATCTTCAAATTCATCTCCTTTAAATATAGGGAGCCCCATCTCATCTACCATAAAGATGCCTAGGTTTCCTGTCCGAGTAGATGTTGAACTACTAGTAATAGTAGTCTGCAGACTCTGGTGATTCAAAATATTCTGATTACTTAGTGTTTCCAAAATAACATAAGGATTGATATTACTTAATTCAATGGTCTGTGCAGTTCCTGATGTTTCTGGCTCATTCTAGAAAATTTCTTCAGCTTCCTCTTCCTCTGCTCTAGTGGGTTCTGAATGTTCTTCGTCTGTTAGATCTACCTCTTCTCCACTGTAGAAACCCTCATCTCTGTAGTTGTTCTTGAACAGGTTCTCAAGGTGAACCCCTCAGAATACTTTCCCACTGTGCATATGTCCAGCTTCTGTGTCGCTGTCGGTGTTCGAATTCTTGAACATTAGCCTTTTCGGATCCAACCAATCTACTGTATCTTCAAGACGTTCTTTTCAAGCAACAACATCTTGATTCTTAGCTTCAGAAATTGTAAAAATTTTCCTCTGGGTCCTTTGAAGAAGTATCTCTCAGCTTGGCTATATGATTATGTTCTGTCAACAACAAATTCGGTGATATACCCTCCAATGGTACTATCGAACCAGTGATCTAAAACCCTTGATATAACGTTGTTGACTCTCTTAACCTTCTTAATCAACTCCGACGTCCATACCACAAGAGGTCTAGATCTGATCTCGAACTGGGTATCGGCTAACCTAGATAACCACTTGTATAGCTCTTTATGGATTCCTCCAAAGAATATCTCTTGAATATTGGTGAAGATGTGTCTCTGCAACCAACCTTCAGTACTTATCTTAGGGTTCTTGTTTTGGGCTTCAACGAAGTCCCTCTCTTGATCCTCTATCCACTTCTGAATCTCTGTCTTCGATGGGAACCACCTTGACATTACCTTACATAGATTCTTGTCACGGCAATAGAACCATTTGTTGGCACAAGGTCAAACCCAAGGTTCACTCCAAGAGCGCAGCAACAAGCCCTAGCTATTGGCCCTTTCGGTAGCACTTGTGAAGCAGATGCAGTCTCACCCGAAGCAGCTAAGAGGGGGGTTGCTGGACAAAAATGTCTACAACTAGGGGAATATCAAGTGGATCTATCACAACAACAATACAACATTCATATAAAACTTACCAACTAGGTCTATCCTGCACATCTATAGATCCGATCTAACATAAAACTGCAAATAAAAATATAACAATGATAGAGATTTAGGAATCAATCATACATATGACACAAAATATATGTGGTTCACCCTCTCTCTAGGGAAATGCCCATAGAACTGTGCTTATGATTTATTAAGGTAAAGCATATAGTTCTTATCTACGCTCTTAGCTAGTAGATCTTCCTTCTTCTCTCTCTTTCTCTCCCCTTCTTGCGCACCCAACTGCAAGACTTTACCTTTGCACACAACTGAAGATCTCACAATACAATCCTCTCCCTCCACAATAGAGCTATAAAAAAAATATCATGCCAATACTCAATGACCAACCCGACCCAGGTCCTCTTGACCTTTATTTATACATTACAATCCCTCACCGACAGCCTTAGGTCAAAACCTAGGTGCCAAAACCCTAGATACCAAAACCCTAGGTGTCTAAAACCCTAGGTCAACTTGACCCACTTTTTCTGGGCTTTGCCAGCCTATCTTTCCTTCTTCATCACGCGATGCTCCAAATCATCCAATGATGGATTTATCTTCTTGTTGAGTTGTCCATGTTTCTTCTTCCTTGCCGATCTGTTATCCCTGATCTCCTCATCCAACGACTTTATTTTCCACACTTCACTCCATCTTTCTTGCTCTTTTTCTCACTTCGACTTAGGGACAGTTACTGTGTCTCCTGCGAAGCTCATGTTTTACCTTTCCTTCCTTGTTCTTTGCTTCCTTCCAAAACCAAGGGCCAATAGGAAGGCTGAATTTCTAGATCTCAGATCAACAACATTGATAATGGTTTATTGCATAACTTTTGCCAAATATTCATAGGCCATTGATTCAACAGAAGGTTGCATCACAACTCAAGGCTCTAGAATTTGCAATGAAATTGGAACCATCCACTGTAGGAGACACTGGAGGGATAGCACAAGTTCAGACATAGTTGATTTCTTTGAAGATTCAACTGGAAAAACTTAAAAAAGGAAAAGAGAAATGAGAACAAGTCTGGTGTACCAAGTGTAGGAATGAAGGCCATCACAAGGATGAATGTGCAACATTCACATAGTATTTGGAAAATGGAGCGTTGAATCCATTACCATGAGGGGGGTATTGTGATATATGTAAAAAATGGGGAAATCATCCAATTGAATGTCCATTACTACAGAAGTATCAGAGTACACCAAGAAACTTGTTTTGCAACTTTTACAAGTTGGTTGGACATGAAGAGAAGGATTATCATGCATTCGATTTGATGAGGGAGAATACTTCAGATATGTACAAGATTTAGGAGGAGAATGTTGTGACAAATGGATGGGGTCAACAATATAATAATCAAAGAATATTTATTCCAGGGAACAGAGGAAATTTTGGCAGAGGTCGAGGAAGAGGTAATTTTTGTAGAGGAGGAAGAGGAAGGATAATATGATATAATTGTAATCAACCAGGGCACTTAGCCTGTGACTTTCCAAATTTTTGTACAATGTGAACACATTATAGAGCATTGGATCACATGATATAATATTTTCCTCAACTAGTTTCAAAATGGCAGGCCAGAGGGAACTAGAACTAGAATCCAAATTAGAATGTGCAGAAAATATCAGTCGATGAATGCAATGGAGGTCCAAGAATAACAATTGTTATGCACAGAGGAGATAGAATGAGAGTTGATATTATGAATGGAGGGAATCATACTGAGAAATGGGTAAGGAGGTCAACAGTACCCATGTCAATCTTTGATCCTCAAAAAGAAAAGGAGACATATTAGAGGGAACGGAAGGAGGTACTTAAATAGGATTGGGGAACATCAACATCATTTGTGCCTCATGTCAGAGACTGCGTTGCACCAAAGAAACCAAATGGGAAAGTAAGAATGCTAAAATAATTCTTGAGAATATGCATAGAGATAATTAAATTTGAACCTTCACCGAAAACACTATATGAGATGATTGATCACTATACACAACAAAGGGAAACTCCCATCACACAAAGGGTGGTGAATCAAGTATCACGCAGAAAGAGGACCAATGTATAATTCAAATTCAGTGAAAAAATTGAGGCATATGATGGCGATAATGTTATCTTGGACTTGGGGTCTGATGTTAATGTATTTCCTAAACAGACTTGGGATATTATGGGAAAGCCAAAGCTAGTTTGGTCTCTTGTTCAGTTAAGGCACGTGAATCAACACAAAATAGTGAATGACAGGAGTGCCTATGAACATGGATGGGGTGTGTAGTGTAGCAGAAATTGAGGTTATTGAAATCATGAATGTTAGTCGACCATATCCAATATTGATGGGACTGGAATGGGTGTTTGATAATCAGGAAATCATAAACCTGAAAAAGAGGGAAATGGTATTTGAAGTTAGATATTTGAGAGTTGTTGCACCATTGGACCCAACAGAAGGAAAGAGATACATACAACCAGCAAGAGGAAATGGAATTAACAATTTATGTAACATGACTGCGTGGATGGATGATTATGTCAACCTTAATGAATATGGTGTGCTAATTTGGAGACGTATTAGTTCATGTGCATCATACTCAATAGAGGGTATAGAGCATTAGAAACAAAGGATGCATGAAGTATAAACGAGACGATGTGCATGCATGACTCAATCCTTACACTGTATTGGAACAGAGTTATGTGATCCATCCAGGTATGATGGATTAACTGATATAGGTTTATTTGTAAAGGAAATTGAGTTGTAGGTACCTGAACAACAAAGGTTGTTAGAAATAGATGTTGTCCTAAAAGCGATTCCAGCCAGATGGTGAGATGCACATAGAGAGGGGATGAAATATTGGTCATAGTGTAGAAGACTAATGTAGGTAAGGTTTCATACTAAGGTAGAAAAAATTTTCACATAAATATATAGGAGAGAATGACCTAGCGTGTCATGTTGAGAATTGTAGGACCTTATGGAGCTCAGTATTGGAGATAGAGTAGATGCATAAATTTATACACACACTGGACATAATTTCGAAGAACTGGTATTTTGAATTGGAAACGCACAGAGAAACAACAAGATGGGACGAGTTGGTCTAGAGGTTCAAAATCACATTTACATTTGAACATGAATCCCCATCGATAGATGCAATGCTACAGGCTATTCGAATTAATATATTCTCAGAAGAAGGGCCGATGGAGGTAGTACCACTATGCAGTGCACACAGAGCTAATATGACTATCCATAAGTTATTGGGGTGCGACAATGTTGCTGAGGAAGAATGGGATGAAGAATATCCAAGGAATGTACAAGTACCTGAAACAAAAGGAGAACGAGTAGTATAAGGGACATAGATTGAGTCTTCCACATACAAACAACCTATAAATATGTTGAAGGAAAAAATTGGGATGACAAAGAACCCAAAGTTTGCGCATATAGGATATTATTGGAGTGATGAGACAATAGAGAAGATTGCAGACTTGCTGCAAGAATATTAGGACCTATTCCCATATACATTCTCAGAGATGAATGGGATAGTTGGGGACTTAGGTGAGATGAATATTCCATTGAAACCAGGTTCTAAGGGAGTGCGACATAGACCTTATAGGTTAAATCCGAAATATAAAGAGAAGGTGAAAGTCAAAATAGTCAGGATGTTGGATTCATGAATCATTGAACCCATGGAGGAATCAGAGTGGATCAGTCCAATGGTAGTTAAAGACAAGAAGAAAGGAGGAATCAATATTTGCATGGATCTGAGGAAGATGAATGATGCATGTTTACATGACCCATTTCCAACACCATTCACATATGAAGTACTAGAGAATGTAGGAGGCAAAGAGACTTGATCATTCATAGATGGATTCTCAGGGTACCATCAGATAAAAATTGCACAAGAAGACTGGTATAAGACCACATTCACGATAGAGTGGGGAAGTTATCAATATACAATAATTCCCTTTGAACTGAAGAATGGCCCTAGAGTGTTTTCCAGAGTTTTGGTAGCAATGTTCAAGGAATTTTTTCATAAGTTCTTGGAAATATACTTAGACGATTGGACTATGTTCAGTCTACTAAAGGATCACATAGAAGTACTCAAGATGATGTTGTATAGGTGTAGACAGTGTCAGATTTTGCTAAACCTGAAAAAGTCTATTTTTTGTGCACCGTTTGGAATTTTTTAGGCCATGTAGTCTGGAAGAAGGGATTACTAGTGGATCTAGTCAAGGTTGCAGTAATTATGGATTTAGAACTGCCTAAATAAGTTAGAAAACTGAGGGAAACTCTAGGTCACACTGGATATTACAGGAATTTTATCAAAGGATATGTGTAGATCACAACACCAATGGAAAATTTTTCAAAGAAGGAAGCAAAGTTCCAATGGAATGAGGACTGTGAGAAGGGCTTGGACACCTTAAATAAAAAACTAGTAACCACGCTGATTTTGATCTTTCCATATTGGAAAAAGGAGTTCCATGTTCATGTAGATGCATCATCCATAGCATTGGGCACAATAATCTCTCAACCGGGGGAATGGGACTTAGATCACCCAATTTCATTTGCAAGTAAGAAGGTGTCTATAGCTATAAATAATTAGACCACTATAGAACGAGAATGATTGAAAATGGTATATGTGATACAAAATTTCATACATTATTTATTGG
>JZKD02S2003464.1:25758-72157 GCA_000966675.3 Picea glauca | reverse complement strand
ATAACATCAATAATAAAACATTAACTATATAACATCAACAATTTGAGTACATAGCTGAGATACATATATGAAAACTGATTCTTGGAAAATAAATGGAACAACCACATTCCACCCAACCGTACAAACATAACAGCCATGATCACTTGTCTTGATCACCCCCTAGCATGATGCTATAGTGGGAAAACCCCCCTACGGACTACACTAGGGTTCTAAAGTGCAGGAAAAGATAACTGTCTAAAGTCTCCTACTTTTAATCACTATCCTGACAACACCCCACATTCATATATAAAGTACAAAGTATAGGGATCCGGTAGTCTTACCTTGAACTCCGCATCCAGTGTCGATCCCAATGGGTTCGGTCGCTTCTCGACTCCAAATCTCCTCCCAAGACTGACCTACATTGACCAAAATACAAACAAGAAACTATGAGAAAGCATTCTATATATGGATTAACGAGCTAGATGTCATAAAAAAATGTAAATCGTACATAGAGATAAAAAACATCATATGGAAGGATGACAAAAGTACTTTATATTAATCTCATAATGTCACTTACAAAATGAGATTAGTGACTGCTCCTCAAACCTGGTCCTAGGCTCCTCTTCACCAAGCTCCAACTGCTTCAATGTATCCTTCTTCTCTCACACTTCTCTATAGAGAATAGGCATAGGTTTATGGATGAGGAAAAAGGGCAAGAATGGGGAATTTTGGCTCAAACTCACAATGTGGTTGCAAATTCTTAGGGCAAGGGGGGATTAGGAAATGGGCAGAGTTTCACTGCTTTCATGATGATCCCTAGAATGGGACCCCAACACCTTCTTTTATATGCCAAAAAGATAGTTATTCAGTTGGGTGACGGGCTATGGGAAGTCAATTGGTGAGGAAACTACCCAAAAGCCTGTATTCCCTTGCAAATTTTTATTTTTTGCAACTTTTGTGTGTATACGCAGGTTGTAATGGTGCAACTAGCATATGTACACATGCAGTAATGGTGAAACTAGCGTACATACATGGGCAGTAGTGGTACAGGGCACACACATCTTCAAAAATTTGGTTTTTAAGAAGAGTTATTCAATATTGGCTTGGCAAAAATAGTAAGTATGATGCTCTACTCTTAGGTATGCATTTCTGGTGAAAATTAGGGCTATAACAAATGGCCCCTAATGTGTGAGGTCAGAAGAGAATCTGATGGCTGAAATAAATTAAATTTTCTTACCAATGTACGAAGCGAGTGAGCCCGGGACCAGATCTTGGGAGGTGCCATCTGCAAAATAAAAATTGTCTCACCGAGGTGGGCATACCCATGCTCGGGATGAAATAAATCATGGTTTCCAATCAAATACACTTCATATCCATGTTATATAACTATATAAAGTGTAGCTACAAATAGTACACAACGGATCTACATCTCAAATTCAAAAGATATACATGAATAGTATCCATCTTCAAGAAGCTAACGATGCTTGATGGATGGAGATGAGGTCTTCAGAGCTTGAGAAACAGCTTCAAGATATTCTAAAATCGGGTAGGAGTGTAATGTGAGTGTACATATTCACTACCGAGAGGTCTTCGATGACTTGTTGGGGAACATCCAAGAGGATGTTGGTGATCAGGTAGAGAACTTCATTGATTTTGAACAAAGACTTTGATTGGACTTTTGGTATGGCCAGGAATGAGGACAAGAGACAAACTCCAGAAGGGGCGACTCAATTTGGGTAAAACATTCCCTTGGACAATAGCATGGTGAAAGATGAGACTCAGGCATCATGACATTAACATAAGTTCACGATGTAGGAGGCAACACAAACTCTCCATATGTTTGGAAGAATAACCAAATGGAGGAGGACACAACTCTATGTTATGAGAACAACTCCCTAAGTTCATATTAAATCCCAGAGCTTGACGAAAAAATGGAAGGATGTGCTTTGTCCAAGGGTGACTCATTGTGCTGCCATAAAAAGAAAATACTTTTTCCATCCTCTTTTTCGAGTATATTTGATTTTTTTTTGTCTTTTTCAATATTTTGAAAGCTTGAAAAAGAATAAAAGAATGTTATGTTAAAAAGGAGGAACAAGTGTCACAAACATACTAGTTCCAAGTGCGAGGAATACACTGATGCTCAAATCAAGGAAACATGTGCAGGAAAAGGACACTCGGGAAAATTCCTCCATGGGTCAAGGTGTCAAGACGCAGAGGCAAATTGCTACAAGGCTTGTGTATAAAGAATTCTTCAAATGTTCATTTGAGAGCCACATGGAGCCAACATTAGGCCAAATACGCAGGAATGCAAATGCGATTAAAACGACACAATGATAATGTCCTTCAATGTAATTTTAAACGAGCCCAGAGAAGGTAAGCTTGGTGGTTTTTCATTTTTAGAGAGTCTGAAAAAGCGCAAAAGAAGACTCCACTGGGGTACCTTTTTCGAGGATAGTCTAGTCGGTTCAAAAAAGGGGTAAATTAGCACTAAAAAGATGTCTATTCAAAACCATTTTAATGAGTATGATAAAGACAAGATCACTCAAAAATCTTTTCAATTTTAAGGAGTCTGAAAAGAGCTTAACTATGGGCTCGCTTCCATTTTCTAGATTTAGTTTCCTTATCCCAAAAAAGATGAAATTTACTGAGAAGAACTCTCCTAGCGAGACGAATCTCCCAAGGTGTACCATTTTCCTCCTTAATCTATTGCCCCAAAAAAGGGGTAAACTCATGCCAGTAGATGTTTTTCTGAACCAATTAACGAGTGTGAAAGAACAAGCTCACTCAACGTTGTTTTCGATTTTAAGGAGTCTGAAAAGAGCTTAACTATGGACTCCATAATGGATGTTCTTCTGGACTGGTTTAACGAGTGTGAAGAAACAATCTCACTTGATGATCTTTTCACTTTTAGGGAGTCTGAATAGAGCTTAACTATGGACTCTGTGGGGGTTCCTTTTTCCTAAATTTAGTCCCTTAGGCCCGAAAAAGGGTTAAACTTATACTTGAGAATACTCTTCTAGTGAACCGAAGTTCCTAGAGTATACCTTTGTTCGTAGAATTGACCATATAGACTGAAAAATGGGTAAACTACCATCGAATAGACATGCCTTCAAATTTTAGTTTGGCGAGCGTGAAGGGCAACAAGAACACTCAACAATCTTTTCATGTTTAGAGGGTCTGAAAAGGACTTAAAAGAAGACCCATTTGTTTTTTGGGAGTCCCGAGGGTGAGGCCAAGAGTGATAATACATCAGACATGTGAAGGCTCAAACTCATAATCAAGACAAGACTAAAAGGACTCCTGAGCCTATAGTCATTAGTGACAGCATGGACACCAAAATGCAAGCAGGGTCTACTTAGGGAATCCATGTGAGGGTAGGCTCTACCACTAAATTATGACACTTCTAGAGCAGCAATGATGGTTCTATGTCACAATTTAGTGGGGTTGATCCTATGGTAAAGCGAAAAGGACAACGAGATGCAACAAGTGGAGGTGGAACCCTAACTTAAATGCACAAATTTGTAATAAATGACTTTTCACCAAAGGACCATAAAAGTGCCCCAACTCCCAAAAAGTTCATTGAACCAAAAGTAAAGTGTATCGTAACATCCAATGAGAAACTCAAGAACCAAATTACATGATTTTCAAGCCAGATAAAACAACAACAGGGGTAAAAAAATGACAAAAAGGGCCAAAAAATTCTATAAATAAAATCTGGAAACTCATTATCACCATTGCAAATTGAGAATTGAACAAAAATCCAAAAACACCTCTTTGTGAAAGAAGTTGATTCTGGGAGCTTCAGTGGATGAAACAAACTTTCGCTTGGACCAAGTAAGTACAAACTAGTCCCTCTTGCATTCCCAATTTTCCTTTTGTCATTTATTTTTGTTTTTTGGAGACGTGCACACCTTTAAAAAAGGTCGGCCCTACGTGTACGTGGGTTTTCCAAGAACAACTCGCATATGCACATGGGTAGTGAAAATTATGCATGCATACATACGCAATTGTCCTCAATACAATAGTCGTACATCCTCCAACATATGAAATTTTTTAAAAAGAATCATTTGAATCTTCTTTGAACTTGTCATTTTGTAGGATGTATGTCCATTGAAGAGAGAGAGAGAATGAGGACATTGATTCAATGGTCGAGGAAGATCGAGCTGTTGTCACCACATTAAAAGAATGGAGGTTGTGGAAATTCTTTTGATGTGCACTCATGCAGGCACAACCCAAGTTGCTGAATGCCTTGGTGGATTACTGGAACCTAAATGCATAGGCTTTAATGCTCAAGGGACAGTCATTGAATCCAATGACTAAAGATATTTATTTTCTAACTGACCTCTCAAGGAGAGGGGAACCAGTCAACCTTTGTTCTTTTCCCTCTGGGCCTCACAACAATTCTGAGTTGATTGAACAACATTGTGAGGTCGAAACAAATAAAGTGGGTTCCCAGGTACTGATCCACAAAATCACCAACCTTTCACTAAAAGTGATAGTTTTACTTATTGGGCGGATCACTGGATCCATGGCTTTACATCAGGCCTCCCAGGAGCATATGCATTGCGCAGTATAGTGCTTAAATGCACGAGTGTTCGATTGGAGTACGACCATGCTAGAGTGCATGAAGAGACAACTCACATATTGTCGTGGGAGAAACAATAAGAACTTCAGGTTCGGGATTGTTCTTTTCTCTTTCTTCTTCGAGAGGGTACCCGGTCTTAGTCCCCGAGAGACTATACGGGGGCATGTGGCCTCCTTCCCAACAATGTGCAGGTGGGAAATATTATTTCCATGACAGGGGGGAGGGAGGACCATCAAGGCCTTCGAGGATACATTTTTTGACTAGTGGTCTTGGCAGATTCTAGGTATAGAGGACTACCCCTATGCCGAGATAAACTTCTCCAGAGATCCTGACATGCTCGTACCTCTCGGAGCGGAGAAAGGAGAATTAGGTACGTTTTTCTTTAAAAGTTTTTTTATTTTTTATTTCTTTTATATATATCATTTTTTATGTGTACCAGAGCACCTGACAACTATGTATCTGTTATGTACATATGTGGGACCAATGCATCCAGTTGATTTTGCGTGAAGGAGGTGTCGTCCATGACCAGAGGTAGCAACAACAACCACTAGACTAGAAGCATCAACGGGTGTACCTCCAGTCAGAGAGGCTGAGAGAGCTTTGAGACGAGTGGAGCATAACCTATCCACACTCACTCATATTGTGCCTATGACCGATATCGAGGATCTCCCACCATCTATGCAGCCTTATGTTTTCGGGGTGCCACGGACCTGGGTCCAGCTATTTCAGCGTTTGGAAAAAGTTGTAGTCCACACTGGCAGGGCCAACAGGCCTCGTGCTTATCTTAGGGTGGACCGTTTACATGCCAAGGAAACTCTTTATATATTTTTTAGGGCATAAGCCCTACGCTTTATACCAGACTCATTATTTTTTGAGGCGCTTGCACCCACCTATGTACTCTGATACTTTCGATATATATATATATTTATGTCTTATGGGTTACATTTATTTACAAATGTATTTACATGTGTATGTGTGTTCTTTTTCTTTACATGTGTGCATTATGCCAATCTAATACTTGATTAGCTAGAGTATCTGTCATTTGATTCAATCTCCTAGGAAAATGGATATACATAATGTAATCAAAACAACATTCTAAGAGACGTGCCCTAAGGAATCGTCGATGTAGAGTAGGATTGTAAACATGATAAACCCCATTTAATTGGAATAGAACCAATTTTTCATCTAGGTATACCCAGAGGTAAGAGATGCCATGCGAAAAAGGGTCACGAAGGAACTCTATTATTGCATTGTATTCGACGACATTGTTTGTGGCATCACCTAAATAGATACCTCCAAAAGATAGCAACTGGACTTGAGGTGTGAAAATCACCCAAGTTGTAGAAGTAAGCCTCGGAGTATGTCGGCTAGCACCATCCGGAAATCCAATGAACATGTTTGATTCACTTGACATCTGCCATAGTGAAAAGATAACATCAAAATGACACGTCCATAAAACCAAAAAGATAAAAACTAAAAAAATGTATAAGAACTATACATATATATAAGAAGTCACCCAAGGCGACCCACCTACGAGTAATACTTCTTGAGGTAGATCCCATTTCTAGGCTCCACTAAAGATTTTCAATCAAATTCAACCAGACAATAAGCGCCCTTCTTTAAAACTTCCTTCATGATGAACGGTCTGAACCACATGGGCTTGAACTTGCCTGCTCCCAGGGGATCCTTATCTTGGTCATACACCAGGACCAGGTCACCTTCAGAGAAAATCTGAGACCAAATAGACCGATCATACTGACACTTGACTCTTTTCTTGTGAGCCTCATTAGCCAAGGCTGCCACATCGTTTCTCATCGAGCTGCTCGAGATATAATAATCATTCCTCAAGCGGTGAAGTGTCTGGCAATAACTGTACTGCCAACTTAAGAGATGGGATTTGGCATTCTATAGGCAAGATTGCTTCCAACCCATAAACAAGTTTAAAAGGTGAGAAATTGTTGGGCCCAAGATATGATCATCTTCATGACATTATTATACATTTTTTTCCATATGTATATATGCATTTTTTATCTTTCAAAGGAGCTTTTTGAAGAATTTTATGGTAAAAT
Organism: Picea glauca; assembly: GCA_000966675.3. NCBI lineage: Eukaryota > Viridiplantae > Streptophyta > Pinopsida > Pinales > Pinaceae > Picea > Picea glauca. Next base: position 65,524 of record JZKD02S2003464.1, on the reverse strand, counting down.
GATACAATCGGCATGAGGTATGTATAATTCATGTTTTGTGATTCAATCAAGTTTAATTTATCATATTTTGTGGTTTCCAAGAGTTAATTCATGTTTTGTTGCTATTACAGGGAAAAACGCACCATGTTTCTTGGTCTAGCACTCGTTCCAGCACTTGATCCAACACTTGTTTTGGTACTTGATCTAACACTCGTTTCGGCACCCAATATTGCACAAAAATGCAAGGCAAGTTGGTGGTTATCGTATTGGCAGCCAGTGGTGGACAAATTGAGCACAAGGTTTTTTTTTTCATCACCCCCTTCAGCTACTAATCGATTTCAGTTGTCCAAATAGGGCGCTTATTGGGTTCCTCCGTTTTGTTAGTTATGGCCTCATTTAATGTAATTTGCCGAATTTAGAGGTGGTTCGACCCTCTTGTGGTCGATCACCTGGGTTGTGAGATTATAAATACCAATAGCATGACCATTATAATGTTAACCAAGTAGCATAAGCATTAGAATTTCTAGAAAAACGATTTTCCTCTGTTTCTAGTTATACATTGCCAGAATAGTGCCAAAACTGCATTTTTGGATTTTTATGGTGAATTTGGCTTGCTGATGTCATGGTGTGCTTTTAGACAGTGACCACGACTTTCTATGGGGCCCACCAGTAGTCTGGTAACTGTCTTCATGTCTATTTTTCATTTTTCTAATTTAAATTGTCTTTTCATTTTCTTGTGCATGTATATTTTTATTTAATTAATTAGTTTGTTGTAGCTTACTGTTTTACTTCTTTTTGTAGGTTAGATGATGATTTGTGATAGTATGTGTTGATTTTATATATTAGAAAAGGCTTCCATGTCTCTAAGTATCTTTACTAATTCTGTGTGCAATTAAAAAGTGTCTCTCTCATTATACTAACCCCGCATGTAGTTAGATGATAAATTGTGCTTTCTTTTATATTTTTACAGTCAAGCTTAGAACAGATTTTTAATTAGAATAGAGCATAGTTTTAATATGAGTTTCTTCTAACAAAGATTGATGGATGGATAGATTTGCTTCCAGTTTTTGAATCATAGCTTGCTTACTTCAGTTTTAGATAGATTTCACTTGGTTAGTTATTGGTTAAATGTAATTGTCAATTCACTTTTTAATATCATGTTTTTAATTTCTGGTTTTAGTCATTTTCTTTATCATAGCTTGAATGATTAAAATAGACATAGTATAGTTTCCTTTCATGCAATTTCCTTTCATAGATTAAGATGCAATTGAATTTTTTTAATTAGATAATGATGATCTCATCATGATGTTGATGGTTTATACATGAATATGTAGGGTATTTAACATTACTTTTAGCATGGCTAAGTTTTCATTGGATTGTTTACTTCACACCTTTCATTTTTCCATTGAAAATAGTATTGATCGTATACCATTAGAACTGTCCTTTGTTATCAAGTGTCATCGAGATATCATCCGTCACCACTGAAGGCATTCACACAACCACAAGAATTACATTTGAGTGTTTCATAGGTTAAAGTTAGTTTCTTGCTTCCATAAGTTAGAAAAGATAGTTTCTTGTTTTCATAAGTTTAGTTGATAGTCTTTCTTACTTTCAATAGAATAGATTTCCTTTCCTGCATTGCATTGAGCATTTAAACTTCCTTTCATGCAAGAGAAATAGTTTTGCATTAGGAATTTAGTTCACTTGCCTCTTAGGCTAGGTAGTTGTTCAATGAGAAGTCTTTGCTTACTTGTCTTTTACTTTATGCTTTTGCTTGCTTGTCTATTTGCTTTAATAGGTTAGTTAGGTGCTTTTGCTTGCTTGTCTATTTGCTTTAATAGGTTAGATAGGTGCTTTTGTGTACTTTCTTATTTATTTGCTTTCATAGGGTAGTTGCTCATTGAATGTAGGTTGGAAATTTAAAGGTAGTTTACTTTCATCATTTGCTTAGAATGCTTAGTAGTTTACCTTTGCTTACTATCATGAACTAGTTTTCTTTACATAGATTTTTCATTCACTTTCTTAGGAACTATCCATCAGTCCTTGGCCCAAAATTACTTAGGTTACCTAGTTTCAATTTGCTTAGTAGGGTTTTTTCATTAGATAGGTTTACCTGAGTAGATTAGCCCTAGATATCATCTTTCCTTAGTTAGTCTACACTCCTACCAACCTTCTACCTTTGGCATATATTTTGCTACAACTCTAAGTTTACTTACCCCAGGTTGACAATTTAATTGAGGGTAGTTTAGTGTCTTTTTTAGTACATATAAATCACCTAATAGAAACCAATGGCAGTCTTTACAAACGTTCGGTAGGCCCATAATGTTGAGTATAAAATCAAATGCCAATTTGACCTGGCCGAATTAATTGTTCGTTGTAGAATGGCATTGAGTGACTTATTCACAACTTCCACTTGACCATTCACTTGTGGGTAATAAGGTGATGAGTGTTCTTGCCTCAACCCAAGATTTGATGTTAATTCAAACATCATTTTGTTCTGAAAGTGACTGCCATGGTCAGTGACAATCTCCTTCGGGATGTTGAACCTTGCTATTATCTAATTAAACAAGAAGAGAGTTGTTGTCTCTCCATCATCCTTGAACGTGGACATAGCTTCGACCCACTTGATAAAGTAGTCTACTGCTACAATGATACAACAATGCCCCCTAGATAAGGGGGGGGTGGAATGTACTATAATCAATCCCCCACTTATTGAAGGGGCCAATTGTAATGACAGGAAACATGGGAGCAGGATGTGCCCTCATCTTCTGTGAGAAGATCTAACACGGGTGGCACTTATTGACCGATTCAATGCAATCTTTGATTAACGTTGGCCAATAGTAATAGACTCGTAGAATCTTTTGGGTTGTTGCCAACCCAAAAAAATGACCACCACATGCTCCAGTGTGGTAGTCATTAAGCACGAGTTCTACTTCTTCATGGGTGAGATATCAATGAAGGATGCAATCTATACCTTGACGATACAAAGTGTCTTCGAGAAAAAGATAGTTTTTTTCCTGATGGCGTATACGTCGATGCTCGTCACGAGAAGCAGAAATGAGGTACTTCAAATTATGGAGATAGACTAGTATATCTCCATACCAGGGATCCAAATATCTGATCAAAAACATATCTCCTTTAATAGGTGACTCTTTGGGTATAACATCACCTGACTTGACCAGAAGTTCCAAGATGAGTTCTGCAAAGACCAACGAATTTTTGGATTTCGTCGAAACAAAATCCAAGTCAAATTCCTAGAGGATAACTATCCATCTACTGATATTTCCTCTAATTACATGTCATGTCAACACATATTGAAATGGATTCACAAGGACAATGACGGTGGTCTTGTGAAACATGATATAGTGATGGAACCGTTGGACAACATGAACTGCTTCCAACACAAGTTTCTCAACATGGGAGTAGTTGAGTTTTGGTCCAACCAAGCCTCAACTCAGGTAATAAATCACGTGCCCTTTAAGGAAATTGTCTTCTTGAACCAAGACCATGCCGATGGTTGACTCTACAGTAGCCAAATACAATAAGAAATATTTATTATAATTGGGTGGCCGAAGCAAGGGGGAAGAGGTGAGGGAACATTTCAACACTTCGAAAGAGCACTGAGAGGCTTCATCCCAATGGAAAGGAACGTCCTTCTTTAGTAAACGCATGAACCCTTTTGTGATCTTGGAATATTTTGCGATGAAACGTAGTAAAAATTTTGCTTATCCTTGTAAACTCTAAAGCTAAGGGACTATGCACAAGGGAGGCAACTAAACTATCACCTCAACCTTTAAAGGATCAACCATGATCCATGTTGTCGAAACTATTAAGTCTAACAGATGACTTGGGGTCATGCAAAAACTGCATTTCTTTGGATTCAAGCGAATCCAATAGTAGTGACATCACTCAAAGATAAGTCGGAGGCGTGTGGGATGATCATCTCTCTTGCAAGATCATGACGCTACATCATCCAAGTAAACCTCGACTAGATGTTTGAGATCGTGGAAAGCAAAGGACATGGCCTACTGAAATGTGGCTCAAACATTCTTCAAGCCAAAAGGCATCTTCCGATAAACAAATGTACCCCACAGATAGATAAATGTTGTTTTATGTTGGTCCTCATGTTTCATCTTTATTTGATTGTATCCCGAGAAAAAATCCATGAAATAAAATACCTCACAGCCTGTGCATTCATCAACAATCTGGTCAATAAATGGAGTGGGGAAATTATCCTTTGGACAGGCCTTTTTCAAATCATGGAAGTCCATACATACACGAATCATACCCTATTTTTTGTTGACTGGAATGAGATTTGGCACCCATTGAGTCAATTGGACAGGGTAGATGCAACCATCTTTGAGAATTTTCTCTACTTCAACCTTAATAGTTGTTGTTTTCTGAGGATTAACCAGACTAAGCTTCTTTTGGACAGGCTTAGTGTCAGGTTAATTTGTGATTTCATGTTCAACGATTCTTGGATCAATGCCTAACATTTCCTCATAAGACCAGGAAAAAACATCGCGTAATTCTTTAAATAAATATGTATAGATTTGAATCTCCTCAGGGGAATAGTCCTCTCCGATGAATACATTATCCACGATGCCAAGGGTTTTGGAGATATCAATAGGTATCATTTTAGTGATGGTTTCCATATTACACTTAGCATAAACTGTGTGCGTAGCTAGAGGATTAATAAGACAAGACCTATCTCTAATCATAGTCAACACAAATTATCGTTCCTCTATTCTTCCTAACTCTGGGAGGAAGTATGATCTTTGATGGATATCATCCCAGGCTCTATCCGGACCATTCGACACCTTGAAAATCACCTCGTCAGAGGTCAATACCAAGTCTAAGGAATTGGTAGTGGCAAGGGAACCTTGAGCCCAGGTAGGCTCGAGAACCAAATCTAACTCTAGTGCAGGAGTTAGATCGGGGTCGGTTGAAGCTTGTTAGACTATAGAGTACACAACTTCTGGCACAGATAAGGGAATGGATATGCCATGGTGCCCTATCCCTTCCATCATGGCTGATGGGGAAGGAAGAATCCATGGATCATTAAAGTAAGTCGTGCAGAACGATGACACTGAAAATATTTTAGCCTTAGGCTGGTCAGGGACACCCGATATCATTTTGACATCATCAGAAGGAGGCGGGTAATTGAAAGTACCCATGAGAGGTGGGCACAAACCAACCCCCAGGTTTTACGATGTCAGGCTATGGGTTATCAATCATTAGGACTGTGGATGCCCCCAACGGAGGGTCAGGTCTGGAGAAAGATAATTGATCAATGGTCATGATTCAACCCTCATGTGGAAACAACAAGACCCAAAAAACTGTAGCAACCACTGCATGCATGGAATATGTCCAACGCCTTCTTAATAGGAGGTTGTAGTCGAGAGGCACATTGATCACTTCAACTTCGATGCACAAGGTCTTCCCTCCTAACTGCATAGGGCAAGAAGGAATGGTTCCATGTGCTCTAAAAGAACGACCATAAAAATCTGTGAGAATATTAGGTGAAGGAGATAGAATGGGTTGGCCAATGGCCTTCCAACACACCAATGACATCACCCATGTCGAGGCACCCTCATACTCCACTATCCGAAAAATATTTTGGGTAGATGATTTCATGGGGTGAGCCACTACTATCTGAAATGCGACATGGTATGGGAGACGAGGTTTCAAGTCGGTTGTATTAAGCATGATATTTATTGGATTACATGTCTTGATAGATCCTAAGGCGGCTAACAGAGTCTTTCTCTGTGAAGGGTAGCTCTAAAGGACCTCCAAAGAAGACACCACGCAAGGGGTTTGTGACAAATATTCCACCACAGAGTAGTTCTGGGCGACCCTCATGTTTGGATTATGTGAATCTTTATTGAACGCCCCTTTTGGGATGCATGTCATTGTTTCACCCATCGTTCTCTCGATCTGGAGAGGAACAGAGGGGTTTTTGGCTTCTTTGCCCTTTTCTGCAGTACTTGGTGTTTTGTAATCATGTGCCCTAGTAGCTATGTGGGATTCACCTTTCGACATATAAATGTTCGAAGTCAAGGGATTGCTATATGACAAATGGTGTCCTTGACTTCCCCCATCTGCATTCACAGAGGCTTGAGTTAAATTTTTCCCATTAGGAAATGGGTTCATTAACACTGCAGGATGCTGCTGCACCAATAAATTTTGGGCCTCCGCGAGTCGAGGGAACAGGTGAGTCCGGTGGTCCTCTATGCAGAGGTTCCATGGATACTTCAACTTATTTCTCTTTGTGTTCCCCCTCCAGCATTATTGGTGGTTTTTTTATCCCCCTTACCCTTCTTTCTCTTCTTTTTCTTCCCTTCGGTCTATTGTCTGGCATTTGGGTTTGTCGATTTCACGTTGTGTACTTATGACGTCTGAGCAGGGGGAGCAATTGAACTAGGAGTTGGGTTGGCCACTTTCTACAGTATTGAAAAATGTTGCAATTGGTTTGACAATGGATCAGTGGGCTTTTCTTGTGTTGAACCAACAATGTCGTTAGCATGTGGTCGAGACTTATGTCTGGTCTTATCAAGAATAGACCATGGTGCATCTAGAAAAAATTCATAAAGAAAACCAGACTGATTGTAAATAAACTCTATATGTTGAGCTCTCATTATCGCTTCCTCCTTCGAAAAGACCCCCGTCATTGCCCTGTCCTTGGATAGCTGGGGTACCAACGACTTAAGGAACCATTCTAGCAGGAATGCTAGTGGAACTAGTACTTTAATCAAACTTTTCCAGCTCCACCATTCTCGGATGTAATTAGATATATGGTCAGCTTTTGTCTTCTCAAAGTTGGCCAAAAATTTTGTGCCGACATCGTATCTCACAGGTAATTGAAAATGGCTTAAAAAATCCATTTCCAATTCACCAAAAGTAGAGTATCTTGAGCGGTCAAGATCGATGTACCATTTCACGACACTTTTGATACGAGTGAGTTGAAACAGACACAACTAAATGGATTTGTCCCTCAAAGAATTGGACGAGCACCATAGATAAAATGTGGTCACATGATCGCCTGGATATTCGTTAGGCTTGCCTTCAAAGTTTGGAATGTCCAAGGGAAACTTGGTTGGCATGGCAGGCCAACGTGGATCATGACAGATTGGGTCATTCAGTAACCTTGACAAGTCTGGCAAATGAAAAGTTGCCAGAAACAATAGCTTAGGTTGTTGAGTATGTACAAGAGGATAGGAGCCTAGGATTTGGCAGACACAAGGTTGCTAGGAAAAGTTAGGCTACTGGCCTGGGTTCTGGTAAAAACCATGGCCTAGTATGACATTTGGATGCTACACTTGTTGAGACACCATTGACTGACTCCCATAGTAGGACGTTGAGGGATGAGAGGGGATTGATCCTGACGTAGCATTCCAAGGGTTCTGGAAAGGGTTGACCCCTTCCAATCCAATGGGCATAGGTCCTGAGCCTTGCCCGACGTTCCATTGACCATGGAAGGGGTTTCCCCCAGTCGACATCCCCGATGAGGGAAATGATCCCTGCCACGGATTCCAAGGTCCTTGAGAAGTGTGTGCCCCCTGTGCAGGAATAGTACCCTGCGCAGGATTTTGTGATCCAAAACTAGGGTTTCCCCTGACTGAGGTGACGAGAATGTGTTGTTACCAAACACGCCAAACAAAGAGAATGAAAAAGAACCCATCACTGTGGTACTAGAAGAATGTCCTTGACTACCTACTCCAGACAGGTTGTAGTTCATGGTTGGCCAGATGGGTTGTTGAGGAGCATCACCGAGCGAGGGAGATGATGGAGGCATATGACCCATGCCATAAGAAAAAGCATTATAAGGGGCTGAGGTGCCCCCCATGGACCCTTGCAGAGGAGAGTTTGAGATCCCTGCCCCCATACCCAAAGTATGTAAGGTGGAGTAGGAGAGGACCGAGTTCATGTGAAAGTTGGGCATCCTGTATGAAAACGGAGGGCCCTTCACACTATGCGTAAACGGTGCAATGATCGCCTCCATGTATGGAATCAGACCACTGTCCAAGGTAGAGGCATTCGAGACCATAGTGTCCTAGACCTGTGAAGATGTGTTAGGAGGTGGAACGACCCCGGTTGTGGCAGTTGTAAAGGGAGTATGAGGACTCCCTGACGAAGTAGCAACATTTTCTTCCATTATTTCTTGTAGGATTATCTAACGCTCGTGATGCATTCCCTTGGAGGGGAAATCTGTATCAGAAGTGGCATCGACAAGTCAATGATCGGAGAGTTATATGGCCTAAGAGCTTCCACTCCAAAGTCAGAAATAGTTGGTCCCTCCGGAAATGAATGTTCTCCTCTCGGAGATGGCTCAGGTACAGCTTCCTGTGGCTCGGTCGCCTCAAATGACCCTTCTTGGTCAAGTCTTCACCTTCGCAGTGGTAGTAGTGGCTCCAAGTTAACCGGCGGTAGGCCCAACAACCTTCACGACTGATGGAGCTCTTGATATTCCACTGTGTGAGAGGATCAACAACACACTAAGGATTTCTATCGTTGAATACTAAAACAAGCACTAGAAAAATCTTCTATGAGATGCAATAAGAAAACCAATATTACTAGTTGGAAGAGTAGTTACAACAACCAACACTAGAGAAACTTACTGGTGAAAATATAACTCAAACATAGAATCACCCTCCAGGTATAATCTGCAAAGAGTGGCCCAATGTCTGCCCTAGGTACCGAGGTATACCCCTAAAGTCACATGTATAAGTCCCTAAAATCAAAGGCAACTAGGTTGCCAGCTCGTGAGAAACTACTAGGAAAGTACAATTGACAGTCGGGTGGACCGCAATGAGCAGGGTATCAAGCCCAAAATCTATCGAGGGTATCAAAATCAAGTGTTCTGGAAGACGACTGAGGACCTCGAAGGGATTCAAGACCCATGAAGCTCTGTGGCAAATGAAATCAACAGAATCCCAAGATAAGTCCTCTATATGTGTTCCTCCACTATGATTGGTCCGACTTTGGAGGGGTTATCTTCGCTACCTTTCCACACACGACCTCATGTTTATCCCTTGTGTTAGAGTGGGGTCTTGGATAGTTTCCATGTTACTATACTTTTTCACTCCCTGGCACAGAATCCTATGTTTTTTTTATAGCCTTGAAGAGTTTCCTCTCCAACTTAAATCAAGGCTCTAGCCTAACCTAGTTAATGGACCCTACAAACAAAAAGTCTGATTAATTTTAATTAAGCATTAATTTTAAGTGGTTTATCTTAATTCAAAGGAATGAAAATGAAACCGATGGTGTTTGTTAAGAGATGAAAGAGAAGAACAAATGTTGGAAACAAAATTACTTATTTTTTCAACAAACAAAGATTTGCAAATTGAACACTCTTTAACTAACTTTTCTTTCTAAGATATTTTAAAAGAAAAAACTCAATACTAAATTTCCCTTGAATACGAGCTACTTAAATTCCTAAGTATTCAGTAAAGAACTTAAGAAAACACTCTTCTTCCTAAAAAAATAGCTAACCTAACTACTTAACCAAACAAGAAATTGAGAACTTTTTTTTTATGCTCCAAAATAAGAAACTTGAAAATGAATTCTTTTCTTTTCTTCCAAAGAAAGTAGAAAAGGAAAAGTGAAGACAAAATGAGAACAAAAACCAACTTCTAGTCTACTACAACTCGCAGAGAGTTACTGACAATAATAAACAAGTTAATCAGAAAAAACTCACAAAACTTGTCTCAAACACTAATCAAGAAAACAAGAAATCTTGATAAAGAAAAAAAATATAACTACTATCAGACATAGGCCAAAGACAATACGAAATAGAGACTAGGGATAAATCAAGAAAAACCCTGAGAAAAATGGCTTCACAGGGAAGAGGATGACTGCCTCTTCTTTAAAAGAAAATTCCTAACATAGGCACGCAACTGATACTTCAGCAGCCTGCGTATGTACGTGGGATACCAAAGATATGGCATGTATGTACACGTGTATACCCACTGCAGGCCACGTACACCTCTGTGACTTCTCTAAAAAGAAAAAATTAACAGTCAAGCACATGCAGGGAGTACTGGTATGGAAGACCGGAATCCCTTAAAGACACAGAAACTTACTAAAACTCAAAAACAATAAATAAACCAATTAAAAATACCCAAAAACAGAAATCCCCTAAAAACCCTAGAGGCTCCCCAGTATGGTTGCCAATTCTTCTATAGTGGGAAAACCCCCCTATGAACTACACTAGGGTTCTAAAGTGAAGGCAGAGCTAACTGTTTAAAGTCTCCTACTTTTAACCACTATCCCAACAACACCCCACATTCATATATAAAGTACAAAGTATAGGGATTCAATATTCTTACCTTGAACTCCACGTTCGGTGTCGATCCTAATGCGTTATGTAACTTCTCGACTACAAATCTCCTCCCAAGGCTGACCTACATTCACCAAAAGACAAACAAGAAACTGTGAACAAACATTCTATATATGGATTAATGGGTTAGATGTCATAACAAAATGAAAATCGTACATAGAGATAAAACACATCATATGGAGGGACGACAAAAGTACTTCTTTATATTAATCTCATAATGTCACTTTCAAAACAAGATTGACGACTTCTCCTCTTCACCAAGCTCCAATTGATTCCACATATCCTTCTTCTCTCACACTTCTCTCTAGAGAATAGGCATAGGTTTATGGATGAGGAAAAAGGAAAAGAATGGGGAATTTTGGCTCAAACTCACAATGTGGTTGCAAATTCTTGGGGCAAGGGGGGATTAGGAAATGGGCAGAGTTTCAATGCTTTCATGCTTCTCCCTAGAATGGGACCCCAACACCTTCTTTTATATGCCAAAAAGATAGTTATTCGGTTGGGTGACAGGCTATGGGTGGTCAATTGGTTAGGAAACTACCCAAAAGCCTATATTCCCTTGCAACTTTTTATTTTTTGAAACTTTTGTGGGTATACATGGGCTATAATGGTGCAGCTAGTGTACGCACATGTGCAGTAATGGTGCATATAACATACATACGTGGGAATTAGTGGTGCAGGGTGCGTACATCTTCAAAAATTTAGTTTTTAAGGAGAGTTATTCAGTATTGTCTTGGCAAAAATAGTAAGTAAGATGGCCTGCTGTTAGGTATGCATTTCTGGTGAAAATTAGGGTTATAACACCTGACCATGACTCCATAAGGGTAAATTGAATCACACTCCTTAGCCACTGTCACCTTCAACAATTCAGAAAAAGCTTTGCCTCACACCAGATTTGCTCATAACAAAAAATCAGTTAGCAATCCCAACACCAAGCAGTGTCATGCCTCCCACATATGTTGTATTTATCTTGTGCCTAGGTATTTCCACTCCTTTCCCTCCTTGGGGAAATTCATAGCTTTACAAATCCCTTATTTTTAGGGGTTTCTAGTGGCAAAAATCAACCTCTTCCACTTGTAAAAATCAGCTCTGAGTTAACTCAAACTTGTTCCCCACTCATGGAGTCATAGTCAACTATTTTTAACCTAACTGTTCCATTTGTCTTCCATCATTTAATTTATTAAAACGTTTGTCTCATGCATGTGTCCATCAAAAGAGGATAGTTGGAAAAGTCAAACCTTTTCCCAACAGTCATAAAATAATAATTACATGATCCAAAATTCTAAATTCGGGTTTTCCATAAATGGAAATTTATTTCTAAATTCAACTTGCAATTTAATTTCTAATAATTTGAGGATATCATAATTTTATTCCAATGAATTTAACGCACAACGCAACCAATATTGGTGAACTATACATTCAATAAATTGCTAATATGCATGGTGTACCTAAGACAATTGTGACTGACAAAGATTCCAAGTTCACATCGAACTTTTGGAAAGGGATATTCAAATGATTTGGAATAAGTTTGAACTTTAGCACATCATATCACCTTGAGACATATGGACAAATAGAGAGGGAAAATCGGGTGATTGAAGACATGTTGAGGATGTATGTGATGGATAATACATAAAAATGTTAAGACTACCTCTAGTTTGTAGATTTTGCTTACAGCAATGGGTATCAATCATCTTTAAAGATGATCCCATTTGAGACATGTTATGGTAGAAATTGAAACACTTCAGTGAGTTGCGACAACCCAATAGACTGCACATTAGTTGGGCCAGATATGCTCTAGGAAATGGAAGAGCATATGGTAAAGATAAAGAAAAATTTAAAGGTTACCCAAAACAGGAATAAAATATTCATATATAAAGGCATAACCAAGAGAGACTTTAAAGTGGGTGACCATGTGTCCTTAAAAGTCAAATCTATACACAGTTCCATGATGTTGGGGAACTATTATAAGTTGGAAGCACGCTAATATGGACCATTTGAAATACTAGAGAGGATTGATGCTATCAAATATATTCTTTCATTTCCTGCATCCTTGTGTATTCATAATGTTTTCCATGTATCATTTCTTAAAAAGTACATACCTGATGCTAATCATATTATTGATTGGAATGTGATTCAGGTGGAGCCATAAGGCAATTTTCAAGTGTGATCAGTTTTCATATTGGATCAAAACATCAAACAACTCTAAAATAGAGCCATGGATCTGGTAAGAGTCCAATCAACCTAGTATGATTATGAGGATGCAATGTGAGAGTGCAAGGATCAGGTAGAGTATACACATCTATTTGAAGTTTTTTGAAGTTTTTTTTGTACAAGTGTATATAATTCATTGAGGATATTGCATAAATAAGAGGGAGGGTGATGTAATGTCCCTAATCTGAAACCATTTGTAGTTGTACATATAGTTTGGTGAGTTTTTGGCACCAATTATTGGTTTTGCATGCACCTCAGTAGCACACGAGAATTGTTATCAAGAAACGGTGTGCACATTTCATAGTGATGTGTGCACCTAGGTAAGTGCACATGCTTGCACATCAAAGGTAGGGTGCCACATTTTACATTGTTGTAGGAACTTGAGTAAGTGTGTGGGGATTGTTGGAAATACTGAGAGGGGGGAGCGAATCAGTATTACCCTTTTTCAACAATTAGCAATTACTTTGATATTTTATTAATTACCACAATAAATCAACAATAGACTTTTATTTAAAATCAATTATATAAATATAATTAATATGAATTACAAGGTTTTATAAAGAATAGTGAAGGACACCAATCCTTTTTAGAGAACCAACTCTAGGAGACACAAATCCCCTTCTTTAAGGCACCAACCCTAGGAAGCACCAATTCCCTTGTTTTTAGGGCACCAACCCTTGGAAACACCAACTCCCTTCTCTTTAGGGCACCAACCCTAGGAAGCACCAACTCCCTTGTCTTTAGGGCACCAACCCTAGAAAGCACCAACTTCATTATCTAGTAAAGGATATTAATCTTTCCTTTCTCCTCCCTTCCACCCCCACTACATAAGTATCATTAGTTCTTCTTCTTGGAGTCTTTTTCTGCTTTTATCTTCTGATCTAGACTGCAAAGACACTTCTTCTTCATTGTTCTTTCTTGATTATATAGTCTTCCAACTGGTGTGAGCATTTAAGAATTGTGTCCCTTTGTTTGGACCATTGCACCTCTTTATTTAACTTAGAAATAATAACATTTGTTTTTCTTCCATTATTATTCATACATTATCGTGAAATCATTTGGATTTAGTGACAAAGATTTTCATAAATCGATTACAAAAATGGATCGATTTCATTTTAACTCGGTCCCATGCCTCTTTATTTCATTCTCAAATTAAGTTGATATGATCTTAGATTTTTAATGCATTGCAAGTATTGGATTACTTAAGATAAATCAAGACAAAGTCTGGATCCTTATCTGGTTCAATGTTCCTTCCTGATCGAGATAAAATTCTTATTTCGTGTGTTAAATTTCACACAAAACCACTTTGGGACCTCTATTCCATACGACCAGAGGAGATTGCTAAGCACTAATCCAAATGAGTTCTTAATCCCTTATCAATATTTATGGTCGTGTTTTATTTTCACGTTGATATGGACGGTTCTTGTTCACTTCAGAACTTCACCCTTCGGTGCTTCGAGACTTCGCCCTTTGTAGTATTTTAATTCTTCTGGAGAAAATTCTATGAGAGTGTTTATCAACACTTCCCTGCTTAATAATCTTCACCTGTCTAGGATCTAGGACCGTGGGTTAAGGCATAAAGGAGATCTCTCTCTTTGAGTATTCAACTATTCGTGACTCCGGGACTTTGGGATACTCGAACTATGAATTAGTTCAATCCCTCTAATGGCTTATCTACCGAATAAGTCATAACAGGACGTTAACCGCTTGTTATCGGTTAACCTTCCACTACCCTTGATCTAATGGTCATGAGAGAAACCAGAGGATCTTTTATCAACTACCAACATTAGTTCACAACCTCGCCTTTCAACGCTTTGGGTAGTTTCCTATAGGAAAAACTACATATCCCCAAAGGACATACTCTCGGAGTGGCGTAGCTTGCTAACGTCACTATTGATGTGGCATTGGTTTAGTGGCTGCCATGTGTCATGTTGATTCATGAATTATGTATACCTAAAGTGCTAATTGGACCTTGACACTTTTCACCATTTGATTGCACCACATGTCCTTGCTGACATGGATCTCTTGATGTGTCATATGTCTTTCTTCTTTGGATCATTACTCTATATCAGACAATCTAGCTTTCACCTGATTTCTTGATCTAACAACCCTTATTCACTTCGATACTTTGGGGCTTCGTCCTTCAAGTGAAGTTACATGTTTTAAAACCTTTTTCACCGAATTGGTCAACACCAAAGTTGGCCACAATTGGGCCTGCCTATCCTCATTCAATGGTTTCCATGCATTTCCCAGATCTAATGACCCTCATTCACTTCGGGAATTTGGTGCTCCAAAATTATGGTGAACTTACATGTTTTCGACCCATTTTGGTCAAAGTGGTCAGCATTGGATTTGACCACCATTGGACCTGCCTATCCTCATCCAATGGTCACCATTCATTTCCAATATCATATGGCCCTCATTCACTTCAAGATTTTGGGGCGACGTTCAGGTGAACTTACATGTTGACCATATCCTTTCCTTTATTGTGATCTGACGGTCCCAATATTTCACTCCAGATCAATGGATGACGATATTTCATTTAATCCAAGACTTCAGGATATTTTTGGCGTACATTGTCCTTCCATTAAACTTGATTGGATGGTTGATAATTCATCTAAAGTCCCCCCTTGATCTAATGATTGGCGTAATTTCGTGACATTGTGAGTTAATTTCTCTGCCTTATCTCCAATGTAACGATACGTATGTTGTCCTTACACTTGGATTTGAACAGTGCTTCTAACTGATCTGATGGTTGCCATGGATGATTTTAGGGGCTAAATTTCGCTCATGGGCTAATTTTCCATGTTTTTTCCAAAACTGAGATTCGCTATTTTAAAAATGAATCGCCCAAATTTTATAGGATAAAATTATTTTACCTTAAAAATTGCCAAAAAATTATAAAAACTATATAAAATCTTTAAAAATTTCAATATTTTTACAAAAATATCGCCAAACATTTATGGTTGGCATATGAAGGATTAGTAAGATTCACCAAGGTTTCTACATTTTAAAACAAATTTCCATCCTTAAAATCATCCCTGATGGTTGTGATTACTCTTGAGAACTATATTAATGGAAAAGATTCTTCCTTGATTCTTTTGGAGTTTTACTGTGGGGATTTCAATCTCGATATCTTTTCTTCAATGCACTCTCCCTTTTGATCTTCAATTAATGTCCTTCCTTCTAATATTTGGGTTTATATTGGATTCTTATGCACCTTGTTGACATCAATGACAATATCGTACCATTGTATCCAACATTATCCCCTTTGACATTGATGGAAACCTTTTCTTTTTTTGAAATATTTTCATTTATGTTGCTTATCAATTTCCTCCCCCTTTGACAACAATGGCAAAGGGGATCTTTCTTTGTTACCCCCTGTGGCAATCTTCCCCTTGACCATGTGCCCCTTTTCTTCTGATACGATTTTTATGGTTTTTAATGGGTTTTTGAATTACTCCTAATTTTTGTCGAAGATTTTCAAAAGTACTCCTAGGAAAAGGTTTTGTGAATATGTCTGCAATTTGTTATTTGGTGTCTACATACACTGTTTTAACCAATTTTTGGGTAACCTAATCTCTTAGAAAATGGTATTTAATTGGGATGTGTTTTTTTTTTAGAATTCATTACTGGATTTTTAGAGATACTTATGGCACTAGTGTTATTACAATTAATAGTAATGGGATTATCATATCTTATTTGTAAATCTGACAATTTTTTCTTTATCCAAAGGACTTGTGTTCAATAGGATGAAGAAACAATGTATTCTACCTCTGGTGTATATAGTCATGTGGATGTTTGTTTCTTATTTAGCCATGCTACCAGAAATTTTCCTAAGAAAAATTATCCTCCACTGGTGTTTTTCGTATCATATATACTACCGGTTCAATCTGCACCAATGTATGCGGTTAGATTGAAGTCTTTATCTCATGGATACCATAATCCAAGTTTTAAGGTGCCTTTAACATACCTGAATATTCTCTTTATTGATTTTCTTTAGGTGCATATTGAAATCTCCCCACGAGTCATATAGCCTATATGATGTTAGGTCTTCCTGCTGTTGAATAGAGAAAACTTCCAACCATTCATTTGTACATCGTTTGGTCCACTTTTGGTGAGTCATATTCTAGGATTAGTTTACATCGAATGACGATAAGAGTACTCATAGGTTTATTTTCTTCCATTTGGAATTTGTTTATCATTTCCTTGATATATTTGTCTTGGGAAATGAATATTCCATTTTTTGTTTGATTTACTTGTAAACCTAAAAAGAAGGATAGTTCTCCTAGCATAGAAATTTCAAATGTGAGTGAAAACATTGGTGTGTTGATCTTTGATCTGGTTATGTGAGTGGTTACTGAAGGTGTTTGTCCTCTGTTGGAATATCTGTGTTGTCGAACAAATATAAACATACCCTTTTAGCTTATTTCCAATGTCTTTCATGGGGTGTTTTCATATACCAGGAAGCAAGACCAAAACCAAAGGAAAGACCAGGATGGGTATGAGTCAAGTATAAGAGGCTACCAACTTACTAACGGTACATGGTGGCATCAACTTTGGGATAAGTATAGGTGGCAGTAAGCTTGACTCCAGACTGGAAGGGAGAAGGGGTTGGTTTACAATCATCCATGTGAAAGCGACAAAGAAGGTCAGAAGCATACCTAGACTGGGAAAGAAAATTTCTTTCATTGGTTTGCAAAACTTGGAGGCCAAGGAAATAGTGCAAAAATCCTAAGTATGCCATTTCAAATTTTTTCTTAAGGTTGTTTTTCACATGGTTTAAAAGTTTTGAGTGTTACAGGAGAATCCTCCTGTGGACAAGTGGCTTCCCTCTTAGTCTCTAGACTCCTAAGTCCAAGAAAGAAAAGTTCTTAACATGGACACTAACATCCTTTTATATCTAATCAAACTAATATACAAAGGAGAAGAAGAAAGATATGTACCTTATTAACGACATTTGCCCTTGCAAAGTCCAGGCTGAGCTTCGATCTTGAGCTCCCTGGAAGGTCCTATAGAACAAAAAAAGATACAATGGACTTTCTACTCTAATGAGATTATCTCAAATATAGATCCATCTACTGCAAACAAAATCATGTGGAAAAATCATAAGTTTGAAAGAAACGTGCCAAGCATTGATGTATTGATAAGAATAAGTAAAAGTACTTGTAATCCTTTGGATGAAGGTGCAACAACTTCTCCCAGTTCTCCTTGTCCAACCCCTCTGCTGAAGTATTCTACATTGATTTCTTTGATGACATACCACTTATAGGATCATAAGTTTGGTATCAATCTCTAGTATCCATTGTTCTATATGTTTCCTATGAGATCATAGGTTTCATACCTCCATTTTTTTTCATATACATTTCACCATGAGAAGGCCTCCTTATATAACCTTGGAGAGGCCCAACCACTTGAGATATATTTGGGATATGTTGAATATTATTCTCCTTTAGTTGAGGATATTCCCTAAGATCATGCCTTGACCCAAGATTCAAACCTAACTATCTTTAGATATTGAGGGGATTGTCCCCTGATTTCCTCCAACAAACCAAAAATTTGCTCAAAAAGGGTAGCGCTCCCCCAAAGGGGTGTACAGAGGACTCAAACACTCCCCCAAAGAGGTCCAGGGAGCACTAGCACTCCTTTTCAGTGGGTAGGGGAGTGCTCCTCTCCAAAATCCATTTTTGAGTGGTTCTTTCAGTGGCAAAAAGTTTGTACTCCCTGTTAAGTGATTTCTCTTCTTCAAAACTAGTCTTTGAGGTGTTTTAAGTGTCCTTATGATGTTGTTAGAGGCACGACATAATAAAGATGGAAGTATGATGTTTGTAACACTTGCAACACTTGTGGTCAAGATGAAACACTTGCGAACAAGATGCAACACTTACAACACTTGTAATGACGATACTTGTGACACTATTGAAGTGAGTATTTTTTATGTGTAACAAATTCTCCCCCAAAGTATGAAGTTAGAAGATGATGATGACTGAAGTACTTTGTATACTTTTTCGAGAAAGGGTATGGATGCAGAGAGGTTGGAAAAATATGCACAAAACCATCAAAAAAATATTATGACATGTTTCAAACCCAAGGTAGGCATACCTATGCTTGAGTGATAAAGACATTTTAGGTGTGGCCGCCATAAAATACACTGCGGATCCATAATTATATTGATAAAAGGTATAGCCACTGAGGATACAATGTGGATCTATACTTCTATGACCTGAACTGATTGTAGCTACGAAAAATACATAGTGGATCTACGAGATGACAAGACATAGCCACGACCAATACAAAGTGCATCTATGTAACATTATATGTGTCATAGTTCAAAAGAAATCCTTCGCAACCTAGGAAAAGTATACATAAGAGTGAAAAATCAACCCAAGGTCTTCTTACCAATCCCCATGCAGTAGGAATCTAACCATGTGAATAGATTTCCTGAGGTCGAACATGGTAGAAACCACTTGATTACCGGTCAATGATGTAAACCGTTAACAAGCACAAGAGAAATCATCATTGATGTCAATGATTCCCAAGGTACTCTAGTACATTCCAACGAATGCGAATGGATGAGCTGAAGTCAAACATCCGTGGAATCATTTGATCAGGGGTCAATGATATAAACCCACTATTGGACGTGAGGAGGCCAACCATTGAAGCATGCAGGTCCCAAAGTACTAATTGTTTTCTAAGTCTACTTCCTGGATAATGTGTTGAATTCGATAGGAATAGAATCATCGAAGGAGGGACTTGATGTATCCCCCATCAACAACACCCTTATCCAACCCCTTTTCTCAAGTAATATACATTGATTTCTTTGATGACATACCACTTATAGGATCATAAGTTTGGTATCAATCTCTAGTCTCCATTGTTTTGTATGTTGCCTATGAGATCATAGGTTTCATACCTCCAGTATTTTTCATGTACCTTTCACCATGAGAAGGCCTCCTTATATAACCTTGGAGAGGCCTAACCACTTGAGAGATATTTGGGACAAGCTGAGGATTCTTCTCCTTCAGTTGAGGATCTTCCCTAAGATCATGCCTTGATGCAAGATCCGAACCCAACTACCTTTAGATATTGAGGGGATTGTCCCCTGATTTCCTCCAACAAACCAAAAATTTTCTCAGAAAGGGTAGCGCTCCCTCAAAGGGTTGTATAGAGCACTCAAACACTCCCCCCAAAGAGGCCCAGGGAGTGCTAGCACTCCCTGACAGTGGGTATGGGAGTGCTCCTCTCCAAAATCCATTTTTGAGTGGTTCTTTCAGTGGCAAAAGGTTTGTACTCCCTGTCAAGTGATTTCTCTTCTTCAAAACTAGTCTTTGAGGTGTCTTAAGTGTCTATATGATGTCGTTAGAGGCACAACATAGGCAATATGACAGTATGATTTTTGTGACACTTGCAACACTTTTGGTCAAGATGCGACAATTGCGGACAAGATGCGACACTTACAACACTTGTAATGACGATACTTGTGACACTATTGAAGTGAGTAATTTTGATGTGTAATAGATTGCCCCCCAAAGTATGAATTTAGAAGATGATGATGATTGAAGTACTTTGTAGACTTTTTCAAGAAAGGGTATGGACGCAGAGAGGTTGGAAAATGCTACACATAACCATCAAACAAATATTATGACATGTTTCAAACCCAAGGCAGGCATACCTATGCTTCAGTGATAAAGACGTTTTAGGTATGGTCGCCATAAAATACACTGTCCATCCATAATTATATTGATAAAAGGTATAGTCACTGAAGATACAATGTGGATCTATACTCCTGTGACCTGAACTGATCGTAGTCACGAAGAATACATAGTGGATCTATGAGATGACAAGACACAACCATGACCAATACAAAGTGGATCTATGTAACAATATATGTGTCATAGTTCAAAAGAACTCCTTCGCAACCTAGGCAAAGTATACATAAGAGTGAAAACTCAACCCAGGGTCTTCTTACCGATCCCGATGTAGTACAAATCTAACCATGTGAATAGATGTCCTGATGTCGAACATGGTAGAAACCACTTGATTATCGGTCAATGATGTAAACCATTAACAAGCGCGAGAGAATTCATCATTGATGTCAATGATTCCCAAGGTACTCTAGTACATTCCAATGAATGTGAATGGATGCGATGAATTTGAACATCCGTGGAATCATATGATCAGGGGTCAATGATGTAAACCCACTGTTGAACATGAGGAGGCCTGCCATTGAGGCATGTAGGTCCCAATGTACTAATTGGTCTCTAAGTCTAGTTCCTGGATAATGTGTTTAAGTCGACAAGAATAGACTCGTCGAAGAAGGGCCTTGATGTATCCCCCATCAAAGACATGAAACTCACACAGATATGTAATTGGTAGATCAAATGAACATGGACTGACATAGGTATTGAATCAAGATATTTGTGATGGATGACTCTCGAGGAAGATACTTCCCTTGAACACTGAGGCACAACAACATAAACGTGACATGGACCAAAACTTGATGATGCAGTGGATGCTGTGAATTTGGTCAGGTGACCCAAAGGAGTAAAAAAAACTCAAAGGATTGGCTCAGTGTAGAGGCTCAACATATTAAAATGCATACAAATACCAAGTGTCATGTTCAAGGGAAACCATAAGAGTTACTGGTAGTGTTCCCAAAAACTGCTTGGCTTGCTTCTTTAAATTTTTCCCCCATCCAAATAGATGAGTACCTATTTTTAATTTAACGAACTCGAAGAGGGTAACACATGCTCAATATGACTCACTTTCATTAAGTCCCTCTTCATTTATTTAATGAACTGGAAGAAGTAAAGGTTCGGTCCCATATTGGCCCTTTAATGCATGATCGTTTAACAAGTCCAGAGAAGGTAAAATTGGTGGTTTTTCATATTTAGAGAGTCTGAAAACAACTTAAAGACGACTCCAATGTTGTCCTTTTTCGTAATGTTAGTCTTGCGAGGCCGAAAAAGAGATAAACTACCACTCAAAAGACACCCTTTCAAACCTTTTAACGAGTGGGAAAGGAAGCAAGATCACTCGACAATCTTTTCATGTTTAGAGAGTCTGAAAAGATCTCAAAGACAACTCCAAGGGGTTCCTTTTTAGTATATCCATGCGAGTTCGAAAAAGTGATAAAAGTCTACTCAGTTACATTATCATGTTTTTTTGAGCACGAGAAAGAACAAAGACTAAGCTCGGTATGCCCCCAGATTGAAAGCTAGTAGCTTAACTCCAGAATGATCATCAAAGGCTGGAGACATGCCCTTCAAGATTCAATTCATTCACCGAATTTAAGGTTGTCACCAATTTCTCTACTAGATGGAGAAAAAGGATAAGAGTGGATGAAAAGAAGGTTCAAGAGAGGTGACTATTTCATTTTTTAACGAGCTCGACACAGAAAAAGAACTATGCTCAGGGCTCTGGGTTCAATCCCTAGATTTTTGTTTCATTTTTTAACGAGATTGCTATAGAGAGGAAGACTATGCTCAAATATTTTGTTTCATTTTTTAACGAGCTTGCTACAGAGAAGAGAAACTGTGCTCGTAACCTCTATTTGATTTTTTAATGAGCTTGCTATAGAGAAGAAAAAAATATTCTCGTAATGTCTATTTGATCATGGCTTCCAAGAGGATGACGCTCTGGAAGTATACCATGTCAAGGGATAAAACTCGATCATGGATTCCAAAAGACCTTCACTAGATGGAAGAAGAATGCTCTGGAAGGAACACATGTTGAGGGTCTCGCCAGGGGTAAGGAGATCAGGCTCCAATAGACCTATCGAATATATCACCATGTCAACTACCAGATCCAAGTCATCGAAAGTTGAAGTCATGGGAGACAATGACACATAATTAACCTGTGGTGGGGGTGATACCGACTGCATATAAGACCCATTTAGGGAGGTCATTAGGTTGATGGTCAAGTCAAGGCCAACAAATGAAAGTTTATCAATAGTCACCATTCTTCCATCATGTGGGAAAAATATCACACAGAAAAAAGTGGACACAATAGCTTTCATGGCATAGACATAATCTCACCCAAGGAGTAAATAAATTCCAAGGGGTCCTGGACTACCATAACATTAATAAAGATAGTTTTCCCTCCCAAAGTTACGGGAAACTGAGGAAGCATTCCTAAAGGGTGACTGGTTCTTCTGTTAAAAGTGAATAGAGTCTGGGTAACTGGTACAAGTTGAGGATAACCCAAAGCTTGCCAAGAAATAGAGGACAAAATACTAATAGGTGAACCTTCATCTATTAATGTCAAGGGAATGTATGTGAGAGGGAAGATGAGGTCTAGTTAGCACACCCCAATCAAAAAGGATGGCCTCATTACTTGGAGGGGTTTTCACAGGAAAAGGAGGAATGCCCCCCGACACGATAGATCATGTATCAACGAGAAAAACATGGGCAGTATCGGGTTTACTCTCTAGAGGGAGAGTAGGATCGACCGATGGTGGAACTGGATCGACCACTTTGGCACTCTTCAGATGAGGAGTGGGATTTCCCGATGATGTAACCAGAGCAACCACTTTGGCACTCGTCAAAGGAGGAGTGGGATTGACCGATGAAGTAACCGAAGCAACCACTTTGGCACTCCTCAAAGGAGGAGTGGGATTGACCGATGAAGTAACCAGAGCAACCACTTTGACACTCGTCATAGGAGGAGTGGGATTGACTAATGAAGTCACCAAATTAACCACTTTGGAACTCGTTAGAGGAAGAGTGGGATTGACTGATGAAGTCACCAGAGAAACCACTTTGGCACTCTTTGGATGAAGGGTGGGACTGACTGAGGAAGGAGTTGGATCAATCACTTTAGCACTCATTAGAGGAGGAGTGGGATCGACCGATGGTGGAGTCGGGTCAACCACTTTGACACTCTTCAGATGAATGGTAGGACTAACCAATGATGGGGCTGGATCAGTCACTTGGGTTTCACTTTCCATATGAAAAGTGGGGCTGATTGATGTCGAAACTGGATCAACTACTTTGGTGAGTGGTTCAACCGAGGATGAAACTAGATTGACCACCTGATCAAATGGATTGACTAGGGATGGAACCGGATTGACCAGTCCATCAATTAATGATGGGTTGGGAGAAAGCTTACGATAAACTTTTGGAAGTTGAAGTTTTTCCAAAAGAGAATAAGCCTCGTCCATACGAGGACAAAGGTGAGAATAATGATCACCTTTGCATAACATGCAAGGGAATTTGAAAGTTGTCTTCTTCTTACCAACCTTAACATCACTAGTTGATGTAGTATCACTAACATGACCAGCAGGGGCCGATGATGTGGAGGACCATACTTCTAATACCTTGGGAATACCAGGGCAATCCCTCAGAAAATGGTCACCCTGACAAAGACTGCAAGGGAATTTGGGTTTCATATTCTTCGTTTTAATCTTATATACCTTATCAACACTCCCAGTACTATTACTAGTAGTTGGTTGCTTAGATCCAATGTTTGATGTAGTTGGAGGCTTGGTCCCTTTCCGGTTCTTCTTCTTCTTCTCTTTTCATTTCTTCTTCTTCTTATCAATCTGGCTACTTGCTTGAGAGATTTTACTAGGTGAAGAAGGAGAAATGGAAGGAGACTTGACGGGCAAAGAAGGAGAAAGGTCAACATGAGGTTGATGTGTGGGTGGTGTGATTACATCTGAAGCACCTTTATTTGAGATCACCGGAGTGGAAAACAACCATACTAGTAACCCAATTGTGAGACCTGGAAGGCTCAAAGTAGCGATGTAAGGAGGACCAATATTTCTGTAAGAAGGAAAAACAAAGGGTTCTCCCAGAGCAAGAGCTTCTCCATTGGTAGTTTTAGGAATCGACGCCATTAAAATAAATATCCAACCTATATTATTCTAGGGAGAACAAACAACAAACGCTAAAAATCTAGTAAGCAAGCAACAAAACAAAACCTTCTCACAATGAACACACTAGTTGGTGATGAAATCCAACATCACGAGAACAAAGTAAGAAGGGGATGAGATAGACCGGGTGGAAAAGTTACGTTGATGACATGCTTAACGGACTTACACCTTGGTGCAAGCTCCCACACATAATCGTGGGTATACCCTCCAAGGAGCTCGAGTGAGCTTGGCCAACGTCGATTCCAGGTACCGTGAAGACTTGCCCCTCCACAGTTACCTTGTGTAAATACCCTAAAGAGATAGTCCACTAAGGTTACCAACTACAACAATGATGCCTGGGGAAACAATGGATAGTCTGATCCATGCGCAAGTGCAGGGTATCTAGCCCGAAATCAACTTGAAAGGATTCCACTCATCATTGTGGGTATACCTTCAAGAGACCCCCATAATATGCATAATCTCTACACCAAGACCAACAAAGAAGGGTGACTAACTCTTCCAGTCTTAATGTGACCTCGTGATTGACCCTTGTGTGAGAAGGGCTTCCCAGCACAAAATGCGGCAATTGGATTTCACCGCTCCCTAACACAAGATCCTGTGTTTTTTTTCCATCTTTGGAAAGTTATATTTCACACCTATTCCAAATCTCTACAACTAATCTAATGTAGGTTTTCTACCATAAAATGTAAAAATGTCTAATCAATTTTAGTTTAGCGCTTGATTTTTAAGACTGTTGTTACTCAAAAGGAAAGTGGCGTGGACAATATGGTTTTTTGACCGACTCGAAAGGTATGCAAAGAGATGAAGCTGAAATATTTCCGTTTCGATGAAATCTATTCTACAAGAAGGAGAAAACATTCATCATTCTAGATGAACAATGTCCCAAAATGTCAAAAAACATGCAATTCCGCTACTTCAAATGCAAGCTAGTTTCATGACCCAAAAGGAAGAATGCATTCAAAACAATGAGAACGGAAAGAAAAAAAGTAGAATCTTGTTCTAACAAGAACTCATTCAAGTATCCTAATTCCAAAAATCATACAATGAGTACAATGAAATGTAGAGAAGAATCTAAGAAACGTTAGGGAGAAAGAGAAAACACTCAAAACCGTCTCGACAAAAACGCATCTAGAAAGAGAAATTTTCACATTTATGAAAAGGGTTTTAAGCTCCAATCAAATAAATAGGGAGTTATAATAATAAAAAACCAATCCAAAGAACTTCAGAAACCATCCACAAAGACTGGGTAAAGACTTCCACAAAACAGGTTGATAAAATCTGAGCAGAAAAGGGCAAAAAACCTCCAAAACAGAGACTAGCGCTCTGTGTCTCAAGGGTACAGAGCACTGAAACGCTCCCCAAATCACTATATTGGAGTGATGATGATATAGAAGCACTTTGATATGGCCTACAGGGGGGATTTGGTCCTCCCATAAGCTTAGAAAAAGAGCCAAAAAATTGCAAACAATTCACCCAAAATGCATAAAAAATGGTGAAAATGCTAGTGAAGGTAGGAGAAGGCTAAATGGATCATAAACACACAGAAAACACTATTTGAAAGGTGGTAAAAGAGTAAGGAAAAACCAAGGAAAGACAATAGGATCCCTTCCCCAGTGGAGTCACCAATTTCTGTTACAGGTGAATCCTCCTGCGAACAAGCAGATTCCCTCTTGGTCTCTAGACTCCTAAGGCCAAGATAGAAAAGTTCTTAACATGGAAATTGACATCCTTTTAGATCTAATCAAGCTATTATACAAAGGAGGAGAAGAAATATATGTACCTTATTAATTACGTTTGTCCTTGTAAAGTTCAGGATGAGCTTCAATCTTGAGCTCCCTGATAGGTCCTATAGAACAAGCAAAGATAATGGACTTCCTACTCTATTGAGATTAGCTCAAATATAGATCCATATACTATAACAAACTCATGTGGAACAAGCATAAGTTTGAAAGAAACAAGCCAAGCATTGATGTATTGATAAGAACAAGTAAAAGTACTTACAATCCTTTGGATGAAGGAGCAACAACTTCTCCCAGTTCTCCTTGTTCAACCCCTTTTCTCAAGTATTCTACCCTGATTGCTTTGATGACATACCTCTTATAGGATAATAAGTTTGGTATCAATCTCTAGTCTCCATTGTTCTATATGTTTCCTATGATATCATAGGTTTCATACCTCCAATATTTTTCATGTACCTTTCACCATGAGAAGGCCTCCTTATATAAACTTGGAGAGGCCCAACCGTTATAGTCAATTCCTTCAACTTGGGAAAATCATTTGGAAACTAAATGAGCCTTCTTTCTTTCAACACTCCCATCTGATGCATACTTGGTTCTCTAGACCCATTTAAATATGACAATTTTTGTTCCTTTTGGAAGAGGTACAATATCCCAAGTATCGTTTTCCATTAAAGAACACTACTCTTCATTCATTGTTGTATCCCAATCTGGATTACCTGAAGCTTTTGCAAATGTCTTTGGATCACGAGTCTCTTAAACTTGATCCAAAAGAGAAGAGGCTCACTGGAACTATGAACATGTTCGATGTTGATCTGAAGGATCATCGACTACTTATTATGTTGAGCGAACCCATCTAGGAAGCAGTGGAACTGGTGCTGATTCAGGTTCAAAGGACTCATCTGGAGGAAGGTGAGCAGGAGGAGGTGAATTTTCATCCCCACTGTCATCATCTAAATAAGAAACTAGAATAGGAACATAATAAGGCACACACGTCGAAGATGGCTCGTAGGCCAAAGAAGGCACAATCGTCGAATTAGGCTTGCAGGCCAAAGAAGGCACAAATTTCAAATTAGGCTTGCAAGCCAAGAGATTTTCATCATATTTAACATCTCTTCTAATAATAATTTCATTACAATGTGGTTGAAGAAGTCTATAACCTTTGATATCTTCAGAATAACCAACAAATATACACTTCTCACTTTTAGGATGCAATTCTTTCCTTTTCTCATTAGGAATGTGAGCCCATGCTATACTGCCAAACACGCAGAAGTGACTTACATTTGTTTTAATTTTAGTCCAATCTTCTTTTGGTGTTATATTTTTAAGAGCCTTTGTGGGAGTGTGATTTACTATGTAATTTGCACAGTTGATTTCTTCCGCCCAATACTTTAGACTTAATCCCTTAGCTTGGATCAGAAAATTAGCCATTTCTTTTAATGTGTGGTTCTTTCTCTTGGCAACACCATTTTTTGTGGTGTATATGGAACCGTGTGTTGCATTTGGATGCCCTTTGTAGTGCAGTAACTTGTAAAATTATTGTTCACATATTCTCCTCCATTATATTTTCTTAACCTTTGAATTTGATGTCCATAATGCTTTTCTACAAGGGCCTTGTAGTCCAAAAACTTGTCAAAAAATTTTCTCTTATGTTTTAATAAGTAAACCCAAGTACGTCTGGAAAAGTCATCAATGAAATTTAAGAAATACTTGCACCCAGAAAAGGAAGGAGAAGAAAGTGGACCACACAAATCACTGTGAACAAGTTGTAAAGGGCCCAAGGCATTCCAAGAGGCACGTTTGTAAAAAATGTCTCGATGATGTTTTCTGAGAACACAACCAGCACAAACACCATCTTTGCATGAAATACGAGGAAGAACAATCACCATATGTTGATTACATAGTTGTTGCAATGAGCAATAGTTTAGATGACCAAACCACTCATGCCAAAGTTTTCTCAATTCATCGCTATGAGAAACAAAAACTAATGGAAAATATGATGACCCAAAGTTGTAAAAATTGTATAACCTGATAATATCATCAGCAATTCCAGTTGCAAGAACATGCTTAGGATCTTTTAGATCCTTGATTACAACTTGGTGAGGTGAAAAATCTACAGTTTTAATTTCACTTGAATGAGTGATTTGATATACTGAGAGTGATCTAGGTGCATATCGGTGGCCACCCACCTTTTCCAACTGCCTCAAAACAGTTTTCTAGCAATTTTGGCAATTTACTATTTTTAGCAGGTTTTAACTTCCGAGGCCATTTTGAGGGCGTAAATGAAGGATTTTTGAGATCGAGGTTCTCAATGATAGCCTAAGTCATGATTGAGCCCCCAAAATGAATCTCCTCAATGATACATTTCCAACGAGCTATCATACGCGTAAAACGGAGATCGTATGCAAAAATTACGACCCCGGGAAGTTGATGTACTAACTTACCTAAACGGGACCCACATGACTTTTGGCGCTTCATCTCCTAGGGTTAGGTTTTTGGATGTCTAGGGTTTTTGGAATTCCTTTTTATTGTAAAAATGCCTTCAGAGCCTCATTATAATCATCTTCTTGCGAATGTGAGTAGCGGTCACATCTCTTCTCAGAGATAAGCTGCCACCATTCTAGCAAGTCTTTCACTTTGTATTTTTACAGTCTCTGTACATTTCTTTCATTAATAGAAATCGTGTATTACTGTATCTATATTTTTATGGTTTCATATCTGATATATTTCTATTATATTATTGTATATATGCGATATCTCTGTACATTTATCTATTATATCTCCGCTCTCATTTCGTGCCGAAAATAATCTGGATTAGATAAAAGGTTACAAGAAATACTTGGAACACATAATACATCATGGAAATGACCAATATCTACTTGAACTGTTCCATATCCTACAACACTAAAAGATCTATCATCACCAACAAATATTTTCTTGGTGTTACGTTCATTTAGAGAAGAAAATACATTTTTATCCTTATTAATGTGATAATATGCTCGAGAATCAATAAGCCACTCATCATAAGTAGAAGTAGAAGTTGTATTGAAGGAGAAACCAGAAGCAGAAAGTGCACGTCCATGAGAAGAAGAAGAAGAAGTAGAATCAATATTGATGTTGTGCTTCTTCATCGTTGCTTCTAAATCTGCCATCTTCTTGAAACATTTGGACTCATTATGACCATATTTATCACAAAAGTTGCAAGTTCTGTCAGTCTTCTTATTTTTATATTTTTCTCCTTTGTCACCATTAGGAGTTGAATCTCTCTGAGTGGGTTTGGGAACCTTATGTTGCTTGTTTTTGTAGCGAGGATGTTGCTTCTTGGGATACTTGTGTTTATCTTTCTGTTGGGAAACTAAGACTTTGTTGGAGGTACCTGCAGTGTTGATCACTCCAAGTTGTACAAGCTTATCTTCCTCTCTAATCAAAGCAACACAAAAGGAATCAAGAGTGGGTTTTTGATAAGCTTTCACTAGAGCATCTCTCATGGCATAAAAGGTATATACAAACACATAATATGCACTACCTAGCTTAGAAATAATAATATAGATGCAACACTCTTCCTCCATTTTTATCTCACATTCTTCACATAAAATTTTGAGTGTTTTAAACTTAGATAAATAGTCTCCAAGGAAAAAAAAAAAAATTGGACTTAAGGTTAGTACTTGATTTTCTAACTATTGTGCTCAAATAATATTGAGTTTACCAAACAAAGATTCAATCTTTTCCCAAGCTTCATCGAGGTCATCAATTTCTTTAAGGTGGAACCTTAAATCAGGAGAGATGGACATTCTGAATAGTCCACGTTCTTCATCACTCCTATTAGCCCATTTTACTTTCTTATCATCATCAGTCAGTTCTTTTTCCTTTCCCAAGGTAATCTAGTACAAGTCTTTACTTCTTAATAAGTCTTCCATATGAGATTTCCATTAGAAGTAGTTGTTTTTAGTAAGAAAAATATTACTGGAAGAAGCCATATTAAATATGTAGATAATATGGATTTAAAAACCAAAACTGATGATCTCAATGGAAAGATCTTGAAAAATTGTGCGAATTAAAAAAAAAATGGCACTAAAAATGGATTTCGGATGTGAAAGTTATGCCATTTAAAAAAAAAAACATAAATGGTAACCAAAGAACCACATGGTGGTGTAAGTTGTTTAATGAAGTGACCCACTTTTATAAAGAGAAGTGGGGATCACTTTTACATTGAAGTTACTTTGTAAAAGAAAAGTTGCATGCAAAATAAATAACTCTAAAATAAAATACTAAAGCTACTTATAGAATTTCACTTTTATACTTGAAGTGAAATACACTTTACAATTTGAGCATGAACTTTCTCAGAAAAAGTAACAAAAAGAGAGACTTGAACTCAAAACCTCT
Organism: Picea glauca; assembly: GCA_000966675.3. NCBI lineage: Eukaryota > Viridiplantae > Streptophyta > Pinopsida > Pinales > Pinaceae > Picea > Picea glauca. The sequence continues at coordinate 35,001 of JZKD02S2003464.1, read as the reverse complement.
TACTTAATAAGGAAACTTTAACCAAATGGTATAGCAAAATATATTGTATTTTTTAACAAGTGGATTATGGTTTTTGTTGTTGTTGTTGTTGTCCTTGGAGAGCATGGTAAAAAAAATTCTTTCCACACAAGAAAAATGTTTCTCTTCTCGATGACAACAAGGGTTAGAGCTCGGTTAGCTTACCTGAAAGATACACATTTTCCAATATGTTTCTTATTTTTTGAGATTGCACAGAGCATGGGGAAAAGAGCATACACATATCTAAAAGAGTAGCAACCTGGAAACAAATAATATAAAACTGAAATAAAACAAAAGTAATACTCTGCAAAAAATTTTAAAATGCATATTTAGGCTTTATACCTCTGGATCTAACTGAAATGGTTGTATCTTGGGAAAACAAAAACCTTTTCAAGTGAAACAAAAAGTGTTCCTAACTGAAACAAGCACTCCAGATACAATGGAATAGTCCTCTCAGCCCAGAAAAGTACGAAAATGACAAAAAATGGAGATGAGGAAACTCGGCTTCATAATCTCGATCTACAACAGGAGCATGCCTTCAAACAAGCTCTGATACCATGTTTGACAACACAGGTATTCCAATAGAGGACGAACACCTTTAGTAACCACTCACACAACCAGATCAAATATCAACATACGGATGTTTTGATGTGGTAAAATCCCTATGGGGAAAAATCCACGACCTCAACCAATGCGACCACTTGGAGCAGTTTATTAATGCAAAAGAAAAAGATTACAAAGAGATTTTACAAGAGAGTTTATCACAATATATCATCGGAAAATGACCCTCCATGCTCTTTAAATAGAGATCATGGACCAATCAAATGCTAAGCCACAGATCAATGGCCATTAAGATCGAGGAGAATATGAACCATCAGATCACTCTCTATCGGGAACATATCATGACTGTCAGATTTCCTAACTACAAATGAATACTAATTCATACTAAAGAAACACATTAAGAAACACGTTTTTACCTAACGACACATTAGACCAAGTAGATCTTAACTAACTCCTAAGTGTCTAAATATCCTAACAATCATATTGAATGGACGATGTGTTATATTCTTTGAATGGTTATCTCCATGTGGTGTTCATATGCATCATGGGGAGACAACTAGATCCTCCTCTTTGGGGGTTCGAGAGCAAAGCTGCTAAAAAAACAAACAAAAATAAATTGGGGTTGTTTTTGGTATGTTTTTGGCCTATTTTAGCCAATGGTTTTTCAACCTATTGTAATCTAATCTCGGTTAAGGGATTAGGGATGTAATCTAATCCAAGTTAATAGATTAGGGCATTGATGTGTCAAAAAACCTAAATATTATATTATGTATAGTCAAATTTAATACTAATAAAAACTATAGAGTTTTGACTCTAAGATTTGCTACTTTTTTTGGTTAAGGGTTTCTAGGGTAAATCTCTGTGTACTATGTGTTTTCCATTGTTGTTATTTCTAATTTTTTTAGGAATTTGTATGCATTTTTAACTTCAAATTTAAAAATTACATTCAGTATCAAGGAGAGAATATTGGCTTCAACGAGACACCTATTTTGCTAAGGGTTAAACTCATTTTTGATAGAGAAATTTTATCTTAAGTCTATGATAAACTTGGTTTTAGTGGGAGCTCAGTGGTGGTGATTAGAGTGTTGAAAGAGAATGGTGGGTAGTGATAAAATTGAGATTGAGAAATTTAATGGTCAAAGCTTCAAGCTATGGAAGCTCAAGATGGAGGACTTTTTTGTAGATGAAGAAAAATGGGTTTCCATGGATCTTGGTAATACACCTATGGGTATGGTAGTGGTAGACTGGACGAAGTTGGCTAGGAAGGCAAAGAGTACAATATATATGTGTATTTTATATTCAGTGTTACTAAATGTCTCAAGAGAAGCTATAACCAAGGAATTATGGGATAAGTTAGGGACTTTGTATCCATCTAAGTCCCTGGTAAAAATACTTGTCCTTTGAAAGAGGTTGTACCTCCTAAGGATGAATGATGGAGATTGTGTGGCAGAGCATCTAAATCACTTTAACACTATGGTAAGTTCGTTGTTTTCTATCAATATCAAGATTTCTAATGAATATAAGTGCATTAGTTTAACATGTTCTTTGATAGATTCATGGGATAGTCTAGTTGTAGTTATTGGAAGTAATGCAACCATAAAAAAGTTTGATGATGTGGTTACATCCTTGTTATTGAAATAAATGACTTGGAAAAACATGGATAGGTAGAGAACAAATGCATTATCTGTAAGAGGTCATTCCTAGGATAGAAACAAAAATAAGTCTTTTGAGGGGGTATCTAAATCTCCAAGAAATGTGGTAAAGATGGGAATTATAAAAATTAATGTAGATACAAAAGTGTTGATAAAGGGAAGATATTTGATGATGTTCCTTCCATAGAAGGGATGGCCTCCTCGAAGGAAGGAGGGGATGTGTACTTCACTTCTTCAAGAACATATCGTTCAGATCATGATGTATTAGTTGATTGACTCGAGTGCTGATTTTCATATGACTCTTCAGAGGGAGTGATTTTGTGAATATGTAAATCATAATGGAGGTGATTTTTTCGTAGGATATGACACGACAACTAGAATCATAATACATGAAAGAGTCAATTTGTTGCTCAAGAATTTAAGGATTAGAACACTCCATATTGTTTTTACATGCTAGATATGAATGTAAAATTGATATATGTAAGTAATCTTAGTGATACAGGTGTATATAATATATTTAAAAGGAATCCTGCAAAATTGTTCAAGGAGAAATGGCATTGATAAGAGGAGTTTAGAATGAAACTATGTATGAACTATTGGGAAGAAATATCATTTATGGGTGTAATAGTGTTGTTTTTCCCGAGTGTGGAAATGAAGAAGACAAAACCCCTACACTCTTTAGAGAAAATAAAATGATATGGCATCAAATATTGGGACATATTGGAAAGAAGGGCCTTGGACCATTACATGGTAAAAGTACGGTTGAAGGTATGTATGATTTCACACAAGATTTTGATTTTTGTGAACATTTCATATATGATAAATATAATCATGTAATATCTTAAAGTATTAAACATTTTATTAAATAATTTCCATTTCTAGAAATTCATATTTGACTTTATCAATACATTTGACTATTATTTTTTAAAGTATTGTGCGAGATTTGGACTTTCCGATTGTCCTTTTTGATGGACAGATGTAAGAAACAAACTTTTTAAATTAATAAATGCATGAAAAAAAATGGAAAAAACACGTTAGAAAGAGATGACTATGACTAGATGAGTGGGGAACATGATGGAGCTAAATCATAGACTGATTAGACAAGTGTTAGAAGTGGATTTTTGTCACTTGTAGCCCCTAAAAATCAAGGATTTCTAAAGCTGTGAATTTCCAAGGATATAAATTAGCTTAATGAAAAGACCTAAGCACAAAGATGATAAATACAATATATGTGGGAGGTAGGACGGTTCTTAGTATGTTGAGAAAGAATGGATTATTTTCTATGTGAGCATAGAGGTGTTAGGAAAATAATTTTGAACTGTACAAAGCTACATTGGCTAAGGAGTGGAGCTCAGTTCTCCCTTATGGAGTCATAGTTGGGCTTCGCGATGATCAGGATAAGTAGCTTGGTTGTTCTGAATCTACAATTGGGTGGAATGTGGTTGTTCCATTTGTTTTTGGCTTGTTGGTACATATATGTATCTCATCCTACCAGTTATATTCATGTTTGTTTAATGATTTCCTTGTTTACTGCAGAAAATAGTCGAATACATGAGTATATGCATTTACATAATGTTAAAGTAAATATTTTCTTCATTCTACATAAATCCCAAAGTTGTCATGTTTCTGCAAGTCAAAATTTGAATCTATAAGGATTGTAATTTAGTAAATGAAACAACAATTCAGGCTATGTATTTATCTATGATATTATGTGGATCTTGTATAGCTGTAGTAAATATGTGGAGATCTAAAGTCTCAGATTGTAGTAAAATAAATAAATATCATACAAAAACTCTTACTTGTAAGGATAGTCTATGATAAGTTACCAACAAAAATTAATGAGGTTTCCAACATCGAAATGATAGTTTAAGAATGGAATTATAGATCAATCCTTACATTGCATAACCAAATTCAGTGTCCTTAAACTGAAATGTCTCCTTAGAGAAAGATATTGTAAGTAAATTTACAAATTAATAACCAAGGTTTCTTTGAATAGATTTTGGAAGTTATTTTTTTCCACATAGGAACCCAAGTACCTTGCTTGTATCACTGAGATTCCAATAGTATGGATTCCCTTGCTTGTATCACTGAGATTCCAATAGTATGGATTCCTTTCCTTAACTGTAGAAACATAGGGAAATGATGAGTCAAATGACATTAGGATTCAAGAATTAAAATATATTTTGATAAGCAGCTAGCCGTACCATCCATTTTAAGGATTATCGTTGTCTAAGAAGCCAATAATGTGAAATCCCCTTTCTGTTTAATGAAAAATGACTCGTATTACCACTATAGTAGTGATTTATAGTAGTGATTTAATGCAGTAGTATTAATAAAGAATTGAAAATCACTTAAATTTTTTTAAGTGTGATACAACACATAGTTGATGAATATCTCTCTAAAATATGGTGGGTTCCCTCGCAAAACAGAAGGACCCATAATTAAAATAATATCCAAAATATTTCTCGGATCAAAATCTATATATAACAATAGTAATACACAGGAAATGAATGCATGATGATCGAGAGATATTTTTTTTCTTTTTAAGAACATATTTTGGATAGAGTCCAAATGCATCATTTAGTAAACTATTACATAAAATAGAATTTGATATGAAGACCCGAATACAGTAAGGATGTAAATTTATCAAAGTCAACTACAGAGGAATAGATATGCAAGTTTTTTCGGTGGTAAACTAAGAGATTACTTGTAGCAAATAAAATAATATCCGAAGAACCTTTTACAGAGGCGTATTTAGTATGGGTTGTGGTTATTATTCACCTTGATGAAAGATTGAGGCTAGGTTTTCACAAATGCATGGAGGGTATAGTTGAATACAACTCACATTATTCATCTAATTCCTTCTCACAAATTTAATACTATGCAGATATATTAATATACACCTAAATGAGTAACGACTTCAGATTTGTTCAGGCTCGATGCCTTACTCTAACTGTAACAAGTAATGACTGACATCCAAAAATATTTGTATTTATATATTGTTCCTTTGATACAATACGACTGACTCTTGAAATAGAACCCAAAACAAAGAAGTATTGGTTGCACAAGTTTTGTAATAGAATTTATGTATCTTATTGCAAAAAGAAATAAAACAAATTATTGTCAAGATTTAAACTATAGTGCCACGATTTCAAAATGTGAAGGTAACTGTAAACACAAAGAAATCCATGTGTTGAAATGAAAAAAATTGTATGCTAAGGAACTCATTCCCAACTATATGGATATGGGTAGGAAACAACCATAACCCAGTTTCTCAGTTGAAAACTTTATAAATATAAGCACCTTCATTTTCTTAACAACCATAAAAGGACTCACTTCGAGATGAGATGACTGGGGAAAACATCGAACAACCCTTGAGATTTAAATTTTGATTTTCCAATATCTATTCACAAAGGAAAAACTCCCACAGAGCTCGTAGAGAAATAGGAGTCGAGCAACCAAAGTAACTTCATTTCGAATGTTGAGAAATAAGAGAAAAATCAAACCTCACATCCACTATGGAAATTGAGGAAACCTCGAGCCCATCGTAGTGTACTACATTCTTAAGGCCGAAGTATATTGTTTCTTGACCATTGGGATACCTTGTGAAGTCAAGAACGTGGCCTTGCATAGTTAGCTCAGGTGTTGGACAATCATGTTGGAAATAATGTAAAAAAAAATCGTAAGTATAGAAGAAGTGTGCAGAAGAATAAGGAAGATTAGGGAATGCGCAATTGAGGTGCATTCGGGAGGAAAGTTCATAGAAAGAGGCATAAAATAGAGGAATAACATAGACGAATAAATAAGAGAAAATAATAAAGCAGAGAAGAAAGTTGGAGAAGAAAGAAGGAGAAAATGAAGGATGACGGTCCAAAGTTCTAAAGACAAAAGGACGTGCAAAAGCCTAAAGGATGGCAGTTAGAGTGCAAAAGCAACATGCAGATGAAAAATTAGGTGAAAGCATCCTGAACAACATGTTAAATTGAAGATAGCATGTATTGTAATAGGGTTTTGGGGATGAACAAAGTAGGGTTTTAAGCCCTAGAAATCATCTATAAATATGTAATGGGTTCGGAGAATAAGGGTTGGTTTCCTTTTTGTTTAATTTTTCTAGGTTTTGTTTAGTTATGTTTTGTTGAGTATGGGAGTTCTTCTCAAGAGGTACTAGGGAGATGATGTAGAGAGATAAAGGCTTTCACTGTAGAGTGGTTAGGCTAAGAAAATCAGAGGATAACCATGATGTATCTTTGTAAGCATAGTGCGCAAGCCTGAAGCAATTACCAAATGCATAATAAAGAAGCCAGTTGTTGTGGACGTATCCCAAAGTTGAGTGAACCACATTAAATTTCGTGTTGAATGTATTTTGTGTGATTTCTTATGGAATTTTTCTAGATGCATATTAGAGTAGATTTGTCTTATGTGTAATCATGTCACAATAGTTATGACTGTTAAAGTAATGGGTTTATGTTGTAATCTGGAATATAATGGTAATATGAATCTAATATTCACTAAGTAACTGAAGAAGAGAACTTGCATAATAACATGCACAAAAAAGATAATTAAGAATGAATAGAATAATAACCTCCCATTCCCTTATCACTGCAGAAACCAGGTTCCTATAGTCCCAATAGATACCTCGGGTGAGACTTCATCTACCCATGTAGGTGATGCCAAAATATATGTTGTATGAATGGTTTTCTTGGTGAAAGATAACTCGAACCTAGGGTCTTACAATTGCGCACATCACTAACAAATGGTTATGTTGTCGGGACCCAGATTCTGTGACTAAAGGAATGCTTTGGAGGTCAACTAAGAAGGAATATTTAGAGTGGTTAGAAAGGAAGGAATGAGAGTTTTCCAAAAAAGAGAATAGAAACCCTCAGCTGAGTAACAAATAATGGATGGAAAGGTATGTATACACAGAGTTGAATAAAAGTTTCTTTGGTGAATTTTCAATTATTTTGACGGATTGGTTAGAAATATTAGTGGAGAACACTGGAAGGTACCGAGATGCAGCGCCGATGAATTGGACTCCTGAGTTGGTAAGACAACTGAATTATATAAGTAATAACACTTCTCGCATAGTTAATTTTTTTTTGAATAGAATATTACGAGGATATATTGCAGAGTTCGCAGTAGATTGTACCCAATCATACAATGTTTCACAAAGGGACTTCATCAAAGGTCCACATGGAAGGTTCATGAAATCATTGGGTACATGGATAAAGATGTTGTTGTGTGACAAGTGCGTGATGAAAATGGAATCTGAATGCTAAAGGCATTTGTGCACATACGGGAACTGGGGATGACAAGAGGATAATATGAGGACAAGAGAGAAGGAAGGAAGTGATGAAGAGAGTCGAGGAATATATACCAGAGGAAGAACAATAGTTTAGAGAACTACGTAGAGAAAGGAGGTACAAGAGGCGAAAGACTGGGGTTGAGAAAGGAGAGACACATAATGAGCCAAAGGGGAGAGGACGTTGTGAAATAATCCAAATAGTGAAGATACAACACATAAGAGGAGAGGAAGAGGAGTTCCAATCCATTCCAATAATAGAGGAGCCATTTGTTGGCCCTTGACCAAGTTTTGAAGAATACTTGGTCATATTTGACCATTTTTGGGACTGCGACAGCTTGCCAAAGATGGAGCGCAACGCAAAGCAGAAAGTAGGGAAACTAGACCTATTTTTGGGTCCCTTTAGGGTTTTGGTTTGATGTAATGGGAAAGGGATGTCGGACCATGGGTTTACCCATGCTTAGTCTCATTTTGTAATCTATAAATAGATACTTAGGCAATGTAAGTAGAGGACGATAATACATCTATGTGATGTATAGCTAAAGGCTTAGTGCTAGTAACTAGATCTATGTGATCGGATGTATATTGCAAGTGCTTTGTGCATGATTGTAAGGAGATTGAAAAGCTAAGTGCAAGTTGTTGTAGTTTTGTGCTGAAGTGTAAGAAAGAAGGATCTAGCGAGCCATGTAGATCTTCTGTCCTGTGAGAAGTAAGGGTCATTGAAACTCTGTGTTGTAACCGCTTGACCGAGATAATATAAAGAAGAATACTTTGTGGACGTAGCCCCAGGGTGGGGGTGAACCGTGGTAACTTTGTGTATTGTGCTCTGTGCTTTGACCTAATGTATTTATCTCCTTCTTGGCTAAGTGCTTGATGTGATTAAATAGATTTAGTTATGCTTTGTGCTTATGATATAGGAATGAATGTTAGATCTGATATATAAGATTCTTAGTGTCTGATCTGGTGAACCCAATCTATCTTATTGTATATAAGTGTTAATTCTTCTTGAATCTAAGTATATACTGCGATGTTCTGTGCTATCTGTGAAGTGTTGTAAGGGTCGAATATTGATGGATAAACTATGCTAGATAATTTCTAAGTGTTATAATCACAGATCTGTGTCCCAGCTAAGGTTGCAAACATCCGAGTCCTGCAACCACCCCTGCCTCTTCCTCGGGTGAGACTTCATCTACTTCACAGGTGTTGCCCAAAGGGCTGGTAGTTAGAGTTTGTTGGTGTGCTCTTGAGCGTGAACCCTGGGTCTGCCTCTGTGCCAACAAATGGTTCTGTTGTCGGGACCGAAACTGTGATTGCTGGTGATCCAGGTGGATATTGGTGACCACCCACCTTCTCCAACTAGCCCAAAACATGTTTCTGGCAATTTTGGTAATTTACTATTTTTAGTAGTTTTTAACTTCCGGGGCCATTTTGAGACCCTAAACGATGTTTTTTGAGAAAAAGGGGAGAAACATGGATCATAGATCGATGTTTCTCACCCAAAAGTTGTAGTTCTCAGATAGATATTTCCAACGAGCTATTGAGCGCCCCAAACAGAGATCGTATGCAAAAGTTATGCCCCTGGGAAGTTGACGTATGAACTACCCCCATCGGGGCCCACAAACCTTTTGGCTTTTCATCTTCCGAGGTTAGGGTTTTGGATTTTACTTATTTTAAAAAGGCCCTTAGAGCCTCATTGTAATAATCATGTTCTCA
>JZKD02S2003464.1:0-16427 GCA_000966675.3 Picea glauca | reverse complement strand
CTTCAAGACCATAAACCAACTTGAAGTGGGTCTTCATTTTTAATTTCTTGCAAGTGGTTCTATAAGCCCAGAGTACTGCTGGTACTCTTAAATCCTGGTCATCCCTATTTACGCTGAAAATCTTTTTCAATGTTGTCTCCAAGATCTTGTTGAATGCTTCAACTGTTCCATTTGCTTGTGGATGGTAAGGTGTACTCTTCTAATGGTGGACTGCAAATTCTTTAGTCAGGGATTCAAATGTCTTATTGATGAAGTGTGTACCTTGATCACTCATAAGGATCTTAGGGCATCCAAACCTGGTTATTATGTCATCAAATATAAAATGTGCAGCCGTAGTTGCACAACAGTCCTTGACTACTCTGGCTTCGGCCCATCTGGTTAAGTATTCTGTCGCAGTAATAATGTACCTTGCTCCTGTGCACTTTCCTGGTGGGTTTATAGGTCCCACGAAGTCAATGGCCCAATTTTCAAATGCTTGTAAGGTCATCTACGGTGCTAATGGAATTTCATCTCTTCGAGATGGTTTTCCAATTCTCTGGCATACATCACATGATCTAGCATGTTGTTTAGCATCTATGTGTAATGTAGGCCACCAAAGGCCAGCTCACAAAACCTTTTGCGCAGTTGATTTCCCTGCGTAATGTCCTCCTACAATGCCTTCATGAGCTTCTGTGAGGATCAGTGGTCTCTTTGTCTCCATAGCACACCTCCTTAATATTTCATCTAGTCCCATTTTGTACAGTTGTCCATCTATAAGTGAAAAGTCTGCAACACGCACCACTAGCCGTTTCTTCTAAGGAATTGTATACTCACTTGGAGTGATTCCTGTTGACAGGAAATGGACTATGTCTGTGAAGTGGTCATCAATCTTTCTAATGGCAAGCAACTATGCATCCAGTAATGTATCCTCCAAACTGGTAGGTTGTTCGCCATGTTCCAACCTTGATAAGTGGTCTTGGCCCTTGTTCATTCTTCCTGGCTTAACTATGATCTCAAAATTATATTCTTGAAACAACAGAATCCATCTGCATAGTTTCCCCCCCAAAACTGGCTTGTTGACTAGGTACTTTAGCGCAGAGTGATCAGTAAACATTTTAAAGTGTCCTCCCAACAACTAGTGGCAGAATTTTTGCAGTGCATACAGCATGGCTAGTCCCTCTCTCTCTGTAGTGGTGTAATTAACTTTAGTCATGGATAGCTTCCTGCTGGAAAATGCTAATGGATGATCAATGTCCCCTTATCCATGTTGTGCCATACTTATCCTAATGCAATAGAAGATGCATTGAATTGCACATGGAATTCTTTGCTCCAATCTAGAAAAACCAGAATGGGCGTTGTAACCATCTTCTGTTTTAGTGTGTCGAAGATCTGTTGAAATTCATCTATCCACTCATACTGGAAATCCTTCTTCAACAACTTCTCCATTGGTGTTGTAATTTGGGCATATCCTTTGATAAATTTCCTATAATATCCAGTATGGCCCAGTGCAGTGCACAGTTGGTTGACTGAAGTGAGAGGTGGCAAATCAACTATAATTGCAATTTTAGATGGGTCAACCAGCAATCCCTGCTTGCATACAATATGACCTAATAGCACTCCAAATGGTGAGAAGAATATGTATTTATTCAAATTCAAAGCAATTTGACACTTCCTACATTTGTCCAACATTAGCCTTAGACATTCAATATGATTTTTCAACAAACTAAAAAAAGTACAGTCATCAAAGTATGCTTCAAAAAATTTATGCAAAAATTCTTTGAACGCTTCGACCACCACCCTAGAAAAGATGGTTGGGGAGTATTTCAATCCAAATGGCATTACTGTATATTGGTAGGATCCTCACTATGTGGAAAACGTAGTCTTATGATGGTCCTCCTTGGAAATGCGGATCTGATGGTATCCTGAAAAGTCGTCTGTAAAAGAATATACTTCCTGGCCTCCCACGTTATCCAACACTTCATCTGTAAATGGTGTAGGGAAAGGGTCATGTAGACAGGCATCCTTCAACTTTCTAATGTCCACACAGATCCTAACTTATCCTATCTTCTTTTCTTGTACCACCATAGGGCTGATCCACTCCGACTCTTCGACAGGTTCAATAATCCCTGCTTCCAACATTTTGTCGAGCTCGATATTCACTTTTTCCTTGTATTTTGGGTTCATTGTGTAAGGTATTTTCTTGAATGGCTTCACATCTGGTTTCAAAGGTATTTTCATCTCACCCATAGGCCCTTTGATTCCCTTCATATCAGCGAACTTGGTTGGGAACAAGTCCTGATATTTGTGCAATAACTCTGTAATCTTGTTAATGGTAGCAACATCCCAATAATCTCCAACATTGGCAAGCTTCGATGTCTCCTCTATCACAATATTGACTTTCTTTATTTTGATCAACTGTCCTATGAATGGCAGTCAACTCTTGGTCCTTCCACATTTATGTGGCCTTCTGTCTCAACGATGTTTACCTTCCTCAGATCATCATCTTCATCAGCATTAATGTTGTAACATCCTTGCAATTTATGGAATGGCGCGGTCCATTCATCCTCTTCTTGCTCCAAAGGGAGGCCAGATGCCTCCTTAAATACTTTATGTCTCACAATTTGTAATTCTTGGTATATCGAAGGAAATTCACTTTCAAACAAAAAGGTGGTTACAAAATTATCGATCATACCTTCCTAATCTAAAGTGACAAGGCGCAACTCCACTTGAAGGTACCGGTTGATAGGGATCGTGTCCAGCGTGTTAATGAATCTGTGCACCCATTTTTCTCGAGGAATGTCACTCCAGGCCCTTTCGCAGCTTTGCACATGGTCCTTTGGGAAACTTCGACCTATGTACCTCACTTCGCAGTTCCTACTTGTGCTGAGAACTGCGCTATCATCAAAGTTCGACATTGTGTCCAGTCTGTGATGTTTCCTTTGTGTGTCCCCCACCATCTTTATGGTGTGGCTTTCATGGCCTCATCCATTGCCAAAAGCCTCTATTGTGTTGGTACACTTGTCTCAAACTCTGATAAGAATTTTTCTAAAGGGTTCAGCCCATCAAATGTGGGTAAGTTACTCACTATTGCATCAATCCAATGAACCTCTTTGGTTAGTCTAGCACATCTTCTAGTAGATAATTTATACATCTGGTTCTGCCAGTTCTCCAACGCTTCTTCTGAGTCTCATGAACATCTGTTGTTTCTTTTCCAGCTCAGATTCCCATCGACTGTAGGATTGATATAATCCTGTTGTCTGGCTATTAGTTTGTAGATGTTTTCTAGTTCGTACGCGTGGTCTTCTTCTCTAATAGGCTCTGTGTATTGAGGATCCTCATCTGGATATAGAGGTGCAATGACCCTAAGGCCATCTATTTTAAATGTCATATGCCTCTTCTTTAGATCAACAACAGTAGAATTGTTGAAGGCCCAATCAATTCGTAATAATGCAGGGTAAGGGTAGTTGTCATCAACCATTTCAATTACCTCAAAATATGCAAAGGCTCTAAATCCATTGATGTCCATAGGGACATGCTCCAATCGTCCAAATGGGCTGACAGCTTGCTGATTAGCCATTCTAAGCCTAATAGGGGAATAGATCAACTTCGGTTTTCCCATCAGTGCCCAAGTTTGCTTCATCATGACATTGACCCCCGACCCTAAGTCGAGGACTACATAGTCTATATCATATTCTCCTATTTGAGCATTCAGGTATAATTCTTTATTTGTACTTCTCCTTTTCCCAATTTGGTGCACTGCTCTATTCAGTAAGGAGTCTATCTTTCCTATCTCATACTACTTGATTAAATCTTGTAATTCTTGTACAACGCTTTTATCTTGAATCAACTTAACACAAGTGCACAAAAATTCCATGAGTTTTCTTACCTCTTTTCCTTCTGTTGGCGACACAAAATGATCAAATGCTTGAGGCATGCCATATTCTTTGATTTCTGGTTGTTTCTTTGATGAAGACCCTTGATCTCCTTTGAACTCTTTTCTTGCCTCCTCAAATATCTATCTTTCTTTCTTATCATCAAATGTTGGGGTCTTCTCTTTAGCTTTCCTGACTCCATGGTCATCTGCAGTCTTTCCTTGGGCAGCTCTATCTTCTCTTGTGGCAACGCCTCCTCGAGTGATAACAATGACTCTAGGTTTTTCTCCGCTAGGTTCAACATATATCAGTTTAACTAGCGGGTTTTTCTAAGGTCCTCATCTTTCTTGAAGCTTAGCTAGCAGCAAAGGGCAGTCCTCGATGACATGCTCGAAGGAATTGCAATAACTAAAGGTTGTACAAGGGTTCTGGCAGTCCCTCACTAAATTTCCTAGATATGCACAGTTGTAACAGATTATTTTTCCTCGGCCTCGACCCATACCTCCTCCTCTTCCTCATCCTCCGTATCCACCACGAGGATTGAAACTTCCTCTTCCCGGGCAATTATATTGTGCATTGTTTCCTTCTTGGTGTACTTCACCTTGGATCTTGTATATGTCTCTTGATCTTTTGTGCATTAGGTCAAAGGCCCTACAATCTCTATCATTGTTCCCTATGAACTTACAGAATGTGCAGTACAAGTTTGTGGGTGTCTGAACATACTTCTACATATAGTAAAACTCATCAGGGTGATGTCGGTTTCTGCATACTTCGCACCAGGGCAGGTTAACTTGCTCCTTAGGCCAAATATTTATGAAACAGGGGAAATTGTTCTTTATCATGACCTTTGGATCTGCATCTTACACACCAGATATATTCTCTTTTGTCCTTCCCCTTGTCCTTCTTCATATCCTCAACCTGCAGAGACAAACTAGTCAGCTGGCTCAGGATCTGGCTCATGCCTGAGCTAGATTTTCCCATAGGTGTCGATTCAAGCTTCATGGCAATCTCCAAAGATTTTTCCTGTAATGTAATCTTCTGTTGCATCAGGGGAACTCTGATGTGTGGTGAAAGAGCAGCAATGAACCATTCTTTGTTCTACTAATCTGGGATCTTAAAAGTCAATTGGCCTGTTAGGGTCTTGAATCTATGATCGAACTCCCAAACAGGTTCAACTACCTTCTGTTTGATCTCCTTTAGCTCAGTAATACACTGTGTCTCTAACTTATGTTTTTTAAACTCTGCAACCAACGTGTTTTTGATCTCGTTTAGTGGCTTAGGCTGCACAAGTCCTTGTACAAGCTTCATGTTCCAACTCAATGCGTGATCCCTCAATGTAGTGCTAAACTAGTTTATTTCAACAACTTCATTGGTAATATTTTTAATGTTCCATATGACCTCACATAGGAACCAATGCTAATAAATATCTTCAGATCCATCTCCTTTAAAGATAGGGAGCCCCATCTCGTCTTCCATAGAGCTACCTAGGTTTCCTGTCCAAGTAGATGTTGAACTACTAGTAATAGTAGTCTGCGGACTCTGGTGATTCAGAATATTCTGATTACTTAGTGTTTCTAAAATAACATAAGGATTGATATTACTTACTTCAGTGGTCTGTGCAGTTCCTGATGTTTCTGGCTCGTTCTAGAAAAGTTCTTCATCTTCCTCTTCCTCTGCTCTGGTGGGTTCTGAATGTTCTTCGTCTGTCACATCTACCTCTTCTCCATTGTAGAAACCCTTGTCTCTGTAGCTGTGCTTGAACATGGCCTTAAGGTGAACCCCTCATAATACTTTCCCACTGCGCATATGTCTAGCGTTTGTGTCGCTGTCAGTGTCTGAATTCTTAAACATTAGCCTTTTCGGATCCAACCAATCTACTGTATCTTCAAGACATTCTTTTCATGCAACAACATCTTGATTCTTAGCTTTAGAAATTGTAAAAATTTTCCTCTAGGTCCTTTGAAGAAGTATCTCTCCGCCTAGCTATATGATTATGTTTTGTCAACAAAAAAATCGGTGATATACCCTCCAATGGTACTATCGAACCAGTGATCTACAACCCTTAATACAACATTGTCAACTCTATTAAACTTCTTAATCAACTCTAACGTCTAGACCACATGAGGTCTAGATCTGATCTCGAACTGGGTATCGGCTAACCTAACTAACCACTCGTATAGCTCTTGATGGATTCCTCCAAAGAATATCTCTTGAATATCGGTGAAGATGTGTCTCTATAGCCAACCTTCAGTACTTAGCTTAGGGTTCTTGTTTTGGGCTTCAATGAAGTCCCTCTCTTGATCCTCTATCCACTTTTGAATCTTTGTCTTCGATGGGAACCACCTTGACATTCCCTTACACAGATTCTTGTCCCGGCAACAAAACCGTTTGTTGGCACAAAGGCAGACCCAAGGTTCACTCCAAGAATGCACCAACAAGCCCTAGTTACTATCCCTTTCGGCAGCACCTGCGAAGCAGATGCAGTCTCACCCGAAGAACCTAAGAAGGGGGTTGAGGACATAAATGTCTACAACTAGAGGAATATCAAGTGGATCTATCACAAAAACAATACAACATTCATATATCACTTATCAGCTAGGTCTATCCTATGCAACTATAGATCCGATCTAACATAAGATTGCAAATAGAAATATAACAATTACAGAGATCCAGGAATCAATCACACATACAACACAAAATATATGTGGTTCACCCTCTCTCTAGGGCTACATCCATAGAACTATGCTTATGATTTATTAAGGTAAAGCATACAGTTCTTATCTGCACTCTTAGCTAGCAGATATTCCTTCTTCTCTCTCTTTCTCTCCCCTTCCTACACACCCAGTTGCAAGACTTGACCTTCTCACACAGTTGAAGATCTCACAATACAATCCTCTCCCTCCACAATAGAGCTATAACAACAATATCATACCAATACTCAATGACCAACCYGACCCAGGTCCTCTTGACCTTTATTTATACATTACAATCCCTCACCGACAACCTTAGGTCAAAAYGTAGGTGCCAAAACCCTAGATACCAAAACCCTAGGTTTCTAAAAACCTAGGTCAACTTGACCCGCTTTTTTCGGGATTCKCCAACTTGTCTTTCCTTCTTCATCATGCGRTGATCCAAAGCATCCAATGATGGCTTTATCTGCTTGTTGATTTGTCCACGATCCTTCTTCCTTGTTGATCTATCATCCCTGATCTCCTCGTCCAACAGCTTGATTTTCCAYRCTTCGCTCCATCTTTCCTGCTCTTTTTCTCACTTTGATTCAGTGACAGTTACTATGTCTCCTGTGAAGCTCACTTTTTACYTTTCCTTCCTTTTTCTTCACTTCCTTCCATAACCAAGGGCCAACAGGAAGGCTGAATTTCTAGATCTCAGATCAACAACATTGATAATGGTTTATTGCATGACTTCTACCAAATATTCGTAGGCCATTGATTCAACAAAAGGTTGCATCACAACTCAAGGCTCTGGAAATTGCAATGAAATTGGAACCATCCACTGTAGGAGACACTGGAGGGATAGCACAAGTTCAAACATAGTTGATTTTTTTAAAGATTCAACTGGAAAAACTTAAAAAAGGAAAAGAGAAACAAGAACAAGTATGGTGTACCAAGTGTAGGAATGAAGGCCATCACAAGGATGAATGTGCAACATTCACATAGTATTTGGAAACTGGAGCACTGAATCCATTACCCTGAGGGGGGTATTGCGATATATGTAAGAAATGGGGACATCATCCAATTGAATGTCCATTACTGCAGAAGTATCAGAGTACACCAAGGAACTTGTTTTGCAACTTTTGCAAGTTAGTTGGACATGAAGAGAAGGATTATCGCGCATTTGATTTGATGAGGGAGCATACTTCAGATATGTACAATATTTAGGAGGAGAATTTTGTGACAGACGGATGGGGTCAACAATATAATAATCAAAGAATATTTATTCCAGGGAATAAAGGAAATTTTGGTAGAGGTGGAGGAAGAGGAAATTTTGGTAGAGGAGTAAGAGGAAGGATAATATGCTATAATTGTAATCAACCGGGGCACTTAGCCTGTGACTTCCCGAATCTGTGTACAATGTGCACATCTTGTAGAGAATTGGATCATGTGATATAATATTTTCCTCAACTAGTTGCAAAATGGTAGGCCAGAGGGAACTAGAACTAGAATCCAAATCAGAATGTGCAGAAAATATCGGTCGATGAACGCAATGGAGGTCCAAGAATAACAATTTTTACACGCAGAGGAGATAGAACGAGAGTTGATATGATGAATGGAGGGAATCATACTGAGAAATGGGTAAGGAGGTCAGAAGTACCCATATCAATCTTTGATCCTCAACAAGAAAAGGAGACATATTAGAGGGAAAGGAAAGAGGTACTTGGACATGATTGGGGAACATCAACATCATTTGTGCCTCATGTCAGAGATCGCATTGCACCAAAGAAACCAAATGGGAAAGTAAGAATGCTAAAATAATTATTGAGAATTTGCATAGAGATAATTAAATATGAACCTTCATTGAAAACACTATATGAGATGATTGATCACTGTACACAACAAAGGGAAACTCCCATCGCACAAAGGGTGGTGAATCAAGTACCACGCAGAAAGAGGACCAATGTATAATTTAGATTCAGTGAAAAAATTGAGGCATATGATGTCGATAATGTTATCTTGGACTTGGGGTCTGATGTTAATGTATTTCCTAAACAAACTTGGGAGATGATGGGAAAGCCAAAGCTAGTTTGGTCTCTTGTTTAGTTAAGGCTTGTGAATCAACACAAAATAGTACCGAGTGGTCGAATGACAGGAGTGCCTGTGAACATGGATGGGGTGTGCAGTGTAGTAAAAATTGAGGTTATTGAGATCATGACTGTCAGTCAACCATATCCAACATTTATGGGACTGGAATGGGTGTTTGATAATTAGGAAATCATAAAACTGAAAAAGAGGGAAATAGTCTTTGAAGTTAGAGATTTGAGAGTTACTGCACCATTGGACCCAACAGAAGGAAAGAGACACATAGATCCAACAAGACGAAATGGAATTAACAATTTATGTAACAAGACTGCGTGGATGGATGATTATGTCAACCTTAATGAATATGGTGTGCTAATTTGGAGAAGTATTAGTTCATGTGCATCATACTCAATAGAGGGTATAGAGCATTAGCAACAAAGGATGCATGACGTATAAACGAGATGATGTGCATGCATGACTCGATCCTTACACTATATTGGAACAGAGTTATGTGATCCAACCAGGCATGATAGATTAACTGATATAAGTTTATTTGTAAAGGAATTTGAGTTGTAGGTACCCGAACAACAAAGGTTGTTAGAACTATATGTTGTCCTAAAAGCGATTATAGCTAGATGGTGGGATGAACACAGAGAGGGGATGAAATACTGGTCATAGTGTAGAAGACTAATGTAAGTAAGGTTTCATACTAAGGTAGAAAAAAATTGCATATAAATATATAAGAGAGAATGACCTAGCGGGTCATGTTGAGAATTGCAGGACCTTATGGAGCTTAGTATCGGATATAGAGTAGATGCACAAATTTATACACACACTGGACACAATTCCGAAGAACTGGTATTTTGAATTGGAAACACACAGAGAAACAACAATATGGGACGAGTTGGTCTAGAGGTTCAAAATCACATTTACATTTGAACATGAATCCCCATCGATAGATGCAGCGCTACAGCCTATTCGAATTAATATCTTCTCATAAGAAGGGCCTATGGAGGTAGTACCACTATGCTGTGCACACAGAGATCATATGACTATACATGAGTTGTTGGAGTATGAAAATGTTGCTGAGGAAGAACGGGATGAAGAGTATCCAAGAAATGTACAAGTAAAAGAAACAAAAGGAGAATGAGTAGTATAAGGGACATATATTGATTCTTCCACATATAAACAACCTATAAATACGTTGAAGGAAAACATTGGGATGACAAAGAACCCAAAGTTTGTGCAGATAGAATATTATTGGAGTGATGAGACAATAAAGAAGATTGCAGACTTGCTGCAAGAATATTAGGACCTATTCCCATATACATTCTCAGAGATGAATGGGATAGTTGGGGACTTAGGTGAGATGAAAATTCCATTGAAACCAGGTGATAAGGGAGTGCGACAGAGACCTTACAGGTTAAATCCGAAATATAAAGAGAAGGTGAAAGTCAAAATAGACAAGATGTTGGATTCATGAATCATTGAACCCATGGAGGAATCAGAGTGGATTAGTCCAATGGTAGTTAAAGACAAGAAGAAAGGAGGAATCAATATTTGCATGGATCTGAGGAAGATGAATGATGCATGTTTACATGACCCATTTCCAACACCATTCACATATGAAGTACTAGAGAATGTAGGGGGCCAAGAGACTTGATCGTTCATAGATGGATTCTCAGGGTACTATCAGATAAAAATTTCACAAGAAGACTGGTACAAGACCACATTCACAATAGAGTGGGGAATTTATCAATATACAATAATTCCCTTTGGACTGAAGAATGCCCTAAAGTGTTTTCCAGAGTTTTGGTAGCAATGTTCAAGGAATTTATTCATAAGTTCTTGGAAATATACTTAGACGATTGGACTATGTTCAGTCTACTAAAGGATCACATAGAAGTACTCAAGATGATGTTGGCTAGGTGTAGACAATGTTAGATTTCGCTGAACCTGAAAAAGTGTATTTTTTGTGCACCGTTTGGAATTTTTAAGCCATGTAGTCTGAAAGAAGGGATTACTAGTGGATCTAGTCAAGGTTGCAGTAATTCTAGATTTAGAACCACCTAAATCAGTTAGAAAACTGAGGTAAACTCTAGGTCACACTGGATATTATAGGGAGTTTATCAAAGGATATGTGTAGATCACAACACCAATGGAAAAGTTTTCAAAGAAGGAAGCAAAGTTCCAATGCAATGAGGACTGTCAAAAGGGCTTGGACACCTTGAATAAAAAATAGTAACCATGCTGATTTTGATCTTTCCATATTGGAAAAAGGAGTTCCATGTTCATGTAGATGCATCATCCATAACATTGGGCACAATAATCTGTCAACCGGGGGAGGGGGACTTAGATCACCCAATTGCATTTGCAGGTAGGAAGGTATCTATAGCTATAAATAATTAGACCACTATAGAGCGAGAATGATTGAAAATGGTATATGCGCTACAAAATTTCATACATTATTTATTGGGGTCTCACTTTAATATGTACACAGACCATTCTACATTAAAATACCTAGTGAACAAGGCAGTGTTTGGGGGGGGAATATGTATATGACTGTTGTTGTTCCAAGAATTCAATTTTGAGGTTCTGGTGAAACCTAAGAAGTTGAATGTAGGGCTAGATCATCTATCATGCATATTATTAGGATAATATGCAGACAATTTAGATGACAACTTACCATATGCACAAATATTTGTAGTTAAAATGGTGTATGATTACTTATTAGACATCGTATAGTTTATAAATACAAGAATGCCTCCACCAGAGATGACAGTGGCACAGAAGAAAAAATTGGTAGTCAAAGAAACAAATTATCAGTTGATTGTAGGGGATTTACACAAATTGGGAGAAGACAAAATATTAAGACGATGTGTGTTGGAACATGAAAGAGCGATGATACTCACAGACACACATGACGGGATTGCAAGAGGACATTATGTAGGGAAGGTGACTACAAAACATATTTTGTGCACATGGCTCTAGTGGCCTACACTTCACGAATATGCTAAGGAATATTTCCATTCATGCGATGTATGTAAAAGAGTGCGAAATCCATCCAGGAGGGATGAAATTCATTTAAACCCACATGTTGCCTTGCAAGTATTTGATAAACGGGACATAGATATTTTGCAGACATATTTTAGGTTGGTCTATGGGAAAGAAGCAGTGATGCCGATGGATTTCATTCTACCTATTTTGTGCATTACAACGATCACTGATCTATCAAACTATGGTGCAATAGAGGATATATTGTCATAGTTAGGAAAACTTGAGGAAGCTTGGTTTGTTGCAGGTTTCCATCAACAAGTTCAGAAGGTAAGAGAGAAGGATTGGCATTATAGACACATTAAACATAAAATGTTTCAATTGGGAGACTTAGTATTACTTTATGACAGTAAATTTATGCAGCACCCAGGGAAGTTTAGAATGCACTAGTTAGGACCATATGTGATTTAGAATGTTACAAAGACAAGTGTTTCATAGTTGGATACCATGAGTGGATAATTCATTGAAAGAATGGTGAATTGAAGTCAGTTGAAACTATATAGAGACAGCCGACAGTCTCTGTATTAGTTTTGGATACGCCATACCACATGTAGCATAGTAACTGTACTATAGTAGGAAGGAAAAACACACGCAAAAAAATAAAAATTAGAAAAGGAAGAAAATAAAATAAAAAGTAAATATAGAAAAAATAAAAAGATTATAGAGTACAAGTCATAGAATATTGTGTAGAAGGGATAATTATCATGCATCATGACAGAACTATGCCAATTAACAAAAGAATACATAGAAGAAAAATATTGTGAAGCAACATATGTCAAATCACAATAGTTGCACAATTTGGCACTGATAAGACCGTTAAAATCATTAAAGCATGAAATGATGACGATAATATGGTAATGTCAGGTCATAAAGATGTTGTATAATATTAAATGGTAAAATCCTCCATAAATCATGACACATTAGTAGTACGAGGGAAAAATAACACAACAAAGTTGGTAATAAAGACACATTTATTTAACCATTCATTGACCACATTGGCGGATTGGAAAAGTGAGTTAAGGTGTGAAGAGACATGAACAGTTGGAAAGAAGAAAAAAAAGTAGTCGAATGCTTCTAAGCATAAATAATTTTTACCAAGAGAGCATGGAAGAGAGAGTGAACCAGAGAAAACCAGAGCGAACCCGAGTGATTTAGAGATGAACTACAACTACAACAAAACAACCACAAAGCAAGTAATGGAAATTGTCGCAAAATACAATATCCCCACCAAAAGTTGGAGCACCATCAACAGAGTCATGAAAGAAATCAAAATGACTAGCAGTTGCATCAGAGGTTGAGGAAATACTTGGAGCATCGGCTTCAACTTCAGAAACAAGTTTCCACATGGATTATATCCAACCAAGGAAAGATAATGTGTCGCAAGTAAAAGTACCAACATATTAGAAATACCTGTTGAAAACATTACTAGTCCCACTTAGTGTAAGTATTGAAGAATACATGCTTGGAAAGGTTTCCTCCCTAAAGTTTGTGTACCACGATATGACAAATGAGCATAAATTCCCCAAGATGTCTAAGGAAAAGTACTTGTGTTCTAAGAGTGTATCAGGCACAAGAGAGATATTGTTAGAAACATAGGTATCGACAATAGGACTGGAGAAGTTGGGAATACCAAACCTAATGGAGATTCCACACTTCATATGCATCCTGGAAATTAATGTCTGCGTTAAATTATTG
The DNA here is from genome assembly GCA_000966675.3 of Picea glauca. NCBI lineage: Eukaryota > Viridiplantae > Streptophyta > Pinopsida > Pinales > Pinaceae > Picea > Picea glauca. Next base: position 3,070 of record JZKD02S2003464.1, on the reverse strand, counting down.
CTCAAATGCATCCATGGAGGGGCACTGTGGCTTGACCCATCGATATCAATCGATATTACATAGATTGTGTGCATCACAGGGCTACCAAAAGCTGGAGAGGATCTGACCACTTTGTTCAACAAGGTAGGGGAGAGAGCCCTATAAGAACAAACGAAGGATAAATTTCACAACTTCAGGGGGAAAAGGGATTTGGATGTCACAAACATCAATGATGACAGTGTTCGGTTTGCAATGCATGTATTTTCCTGCAAGTTGTTGTGAAAATGTTGTACAAAATAAGTACCAACTGTAGTGATTGTATCCGTAGAAAAATTCTCTTAAGGGGTCGAAATGAACTAGGCCACCTTCTTGGTAAATTAATTTTTAACAGACTGTATTGAGGCACAGGAGAATGGTACCAAATTTCATTATGCATGGCTTTTGATTTTGATTGCAATGGAAGGATGGAATGAACCGGGCTATTACCAACACATGGGCACATATGATAGAGGTATTATGGTCGCATGGTATGCCAACTTATGGAATACACCAAACAAAAGGAGGCAACAAGACAATAATGTTACATTTTTTCTATACTTTGATCATATCAGATATTTAATTGAACATACACCGCGCATCTTAGTTGAGATAGCGGAAACCTATAAGGATATTGTGCACTTAAAAGCATGCATGCACCATATGTATGTGCAAGCAAAGAAGGACACTGCACGTCAGTGATTTCCAATCAACTATAAGATGAAAACAAAGGATGTATGCCTAATCGTGAATGATTGGGAAGATGGGTGGAAAACCCCAGCAAAAGAAATGGGGGGACTTGGAAGATGAATAAGAGAAGGATAAGAGGGATGAATACATGGATGAGGGACATGGGAACAACTAGAATAATGGCGTAGGAAAAATGTCTGACCCATCAACAACAAAAGCACAATAGATAGTCCCCAAGACAGGAGAAAAACAAAAGGATAAGGAGAAGGAGATAGGAGGAGGGGAACAAAAGAAGGCTAAAGTGCACAGGGAAACCCTAGTTTGTTCTTTTAACAATGACGACATGGACCAAATCGGATACCAAGTACAAGACTCCGCAAAGTAAGTCACTGAGGAAGAAACCAAGAAACAAGTAGCAAGTAGAGAACCAACATAGGGTGCAAGATCAGTTGGAAACACTCCAACAACTCTTGGAAGAATCCATCATAAAAAAAGAGAACAGGATAGAGGGAGCAACGTCCACACTTCCAGTGGTGGAAGAAGAGACTGCTCATCTGGTCTTAACCTAGCTAGAAGCTGGGCACAAAACACTACAAATTGAGACAGATGCACTTGAATTTCCAACAACCGAATTACAAGAAAAAGCGAATGCACTAAGACATATGAACATAGTGGCATAGAAGATGCCAATACACAGATTACAAGAGCTGCAAATAGGCCTTTTGTAAGATATTATTATCTAAGGAGATGAAGCACACTGGGAGATGAAAATAATAATGGATGAAAGATATTAGATGCAACAACAATATGGCACTGCACTCCAACATAAGAGGGAAGTTGAATGCCAATTGGAAGAAGTAATGAAATACAAGAACAAGGCTGAGGAAAGAGTAAATAAATCCCTTAAGGAAAAGGACGAAGCTAAAATTATGGTGCATAAAACACAAGCGCCCATCCAAAAATTATATAAGGAAATTTTGGAAGTCCCTATAGTAGTAGAAGCTACTATGGAAGAACATGTATTGAAGATCAGAAAAGTCATCAAAGACTTCCAATCATAGGTATAGGAACTACAATTGTGAAGTATGCCATGCAAACCACAAGAAGTAAGGAAGGGAAAACACAGAAAAACAAACAAAAAGTAGAAAAAGGAAGAAAATAAAATAAAAAGTAGATATCGAGAAAAGAAAAAGATTATAGAGTATAAGGCATAGAATATTTCATAGAAGGGATGATTATCATGCATCAGGATGGAACTGTGCCAATTAAAAAAAGAATACACAAAAGAAAAAAACTGCAAAGCCACAAATGTCAAAGGACAACAGTTGCACAGTTTGGCATTGATAAGACCGTAAAAATCATTAAAGAATGAAACGATGATGATAATATGGTAATGTCATGTCATAAAGACGTTTTGTAATCTTAAATGATAAAATCCACTAGAAGACACGACATATTGGTAGTACCAGGAAAAAATCACACAACGAAGTTGGTAATAAAGCCACATTTAGTTAACCATTCATTGACCACATTGGTGGATTGGAAAAGTGAGTTAAGGTGTGAAGAGACATGAACAGTTGGAACGAAGGAACAAAATAAGTCGAAGGTTGGTAACCATAAATCATTGTTACTAAGAGATGCATGCAAGAGAGAGTGAACCAAAGAAAACTAGAGTGAACTGAGTGATTTAGATATGAAATACAACTACAATAAAACAACCACGAAGAAAGTAATGGAACTTGTCACAAAAGACAATGGCCTCGCCAAAAGTTGGAGCACCATCAAAAACGACATGAAAGAAATCAAAATGACTAGCAGTGGCATGTAAGGTTGAGAAAAGACTTGGAGTGTCGGCTTCATCTTCACAAGAAAGTTTCCACAGGGATTATATCCCACCAAGGAAAGATAATACATCGCAAGTCAAAGTACCAACAGATGGGAAATACCCGCTGGAAACATCACCAGTCCAACATGTTGTAAGTATTGAAGGAGAAATGCTTGGAAAGGTTGTCACCCTCAAGTTTGTGTATCACGATATGACAGGCGAGAAGAAATTTCCTGAGATGGTGAAGGAAAAGTACTTGTGCACTAAGAGCATACCGGGCACAAGAGAGATAGTGTTGGAAACATATGTATGGGAATACTAAACCTAATGGAGATTTCACACTTTGGATGTAGCTTGGAAATTAATTTTTGTGTTAAGTTATTTCTCAACTGCATCCATGGAGGGACATTGTGGCTTGACCCACCAGTATCAATTGATACTGCATATATTGTGCAGATCACAAGGCTACTGAAAGACGGAGAGGATATGACCACCTTGTTCAACAAGGTAGGGAAGAGAGCCCTATAAGAAAAAATGAAG
>JZKD02S2003453.1:0-16907 GCA_000966675.3 Picea glauca | reverse complement strand
ATACTAGGGGAGGGTGATACAAATCCCTAGTTCACCCTACAGAGTTGGTTCATCCCCTAAGTCTACGATCTATGATGAGAAAGGTGCAGTAGGCACTGCACGAACCAAGCGAACAACTTGTTGCACTTCCTTCAACTCCCTCTCAATCCTTTCATTTAACTCCACATGTTTCTCTTTGTATCTCTACAACATGTCTTCAAAGGCATCCTCCATAGCTCCGTAGACTAGACTAATGTCGTTTTCAGTGAGAGTGGCTTCCAATTGTGGCTTATTGGTGCGCATTTTCTTTCTTGTTGAAGGTTTCTTCGGAGTAACTTTCCTATTTTGTGGGGTCACTATCACAACAGGGGTATCTTCAGGTGGTGGGGTGCTAGTTATAGCTTCGCCTCCTCCTTTCTCTTCTTCTCCTTCATCTCCTCCTCCATGTCCTTCTACTTCATCTTCTCCTTCTCTTGGAAATCTAGACCCTCTATCTCCATAGGTTTCCTCTTCGTCACTCTCTATGTCCTGGACTTCAACCTGCTTTTTGTGTTTCCTCTGTTTCTTCATCCCACTGGACTGTTCAACGTGTTCAGCTCGCATAACCATCGGGCTTCCTATAGTATCAGTGTCAAATAACTATGCATTGGCGAAAGGTACAAGAAATTCTTTTGGCCAATCCTTTATAATTTGTTCCATAACTTCATCTGTGAGCTTATAGTATAAGTGAAATATTTCCTGGTGCTCATCTCTTCACGTGGTGATGTAAATCAAGTGGGGATCAACGTAGAACTTCTCTATGGGATAGTACCGATGCAGGGTACGTGGTGTCATACGAGGGAATTCTTCAATGGCGACTTTCAACTGTTGATAATATCTATGAAATACAGCATTAGATTGCCACTGCTTAGTCATGTCATTGGTATACCACGGGGTGGAAAACTGAGCGGTCAGGGGCTCTGTAGGTTCAATCTATGGGAAAGTAGCTCCTTCAGGCATATGTCAAGCCACAAATGAAATCAATATGATCAACAGATTGTAGTGAATCTCATATCCTAAGTCCTGGGCTTTGTGACAATCTTTTTTTAACTCGTTGACGAGGTAGTTTGCCCAGTTCATATGCAGGCCCTCCACACACTTTTCTGCGAGGTCCACCACGAACCTGGTGTCCTGTGTGGGGCATTTCTTCCTCACTATATTTCTAGCTAAGAGTTGATAAGAAAGGTGCACTATGCCATCCTGTATGGAGGCTACTGTGTAACCTTGCTTCCCCTTTTCTACCTCTCCATAGGCTTCTTTAATGTGTTGTGCTAAAGAATGGTCTGAGGTCTTCCCTAGGTAGAACTATTGGGGGTCAGGGCCCTTTAAACTTTAACCTGTGATCCGGTAGATCAGTGTAGGATCCACAGTAATTCTTTTGTCAAGCCATATATGTCTTCCATGATAGCACGACAGAAGGAGTTTAACGCAAGCATTAACCTCCTGGTGGTGGCTAAAATGCATAATCTTCATTACATTTAATATGGTTGATTGTTCCAACTCCTTGATCCATGGATGCGAGATGAGGCGAGGTTTCCTTCCGATTGTCTTCATTAAATAATAGTGAGGAGCTAGTGTGGCGTAGTTCCTCCGGTCTCATAAGTTGAATTCATTGTGCTTCAACAGCGGGATCTACCCTAACTGACTCCCTACTATGTGAATTCTTTTCGGAGTGTACACAGTGAACACGGAGTACTAGAAATCACGAGGGATACTATCGCGGTTAACGATGCCATCCAGAGGCGAAATATACTCAGGAAATACCAATGGGATCTATTTCGCGTTAGCCAGATCACTGCGATGCTTGCTTATTTGTTCAGTTACGGGGTTGATGCAGGAGGAACGACGTCCAGTCGAAGTGGAAGTTTGCAGTCCCCTATTTGACGATGCTTGAATACCTTCATATACAGGTATGTCGGCGATGATTTTCCCAACAACTTCCTCGATAGTATTCTAAAATTCGTTGGGTTCATCCAACATTCTAGTTTTTAATAGACAGCGGATAGACAAACAGAAAGGCGAGGTATAATTTATGATAATGACAGGCAGCACCGTTTGACACTAAGACAGTTCTCGACTTAGATCAGTCAGGCATGGGTAGCAAAAATTGGTCCCAGCGCCACGATCGATGAGTTAAATAAGTGGGGCAGTGTGACGGATCTTCCAACGGATAGGAACTAGAGTTAAATGCTTCCATTAATGTAAATCTAGTTGTTATGGCATTGTCTCAACATCCAAAAGCAGTCTATAAACCCATAAATGTGTTTCCTAACATTTCTGGAGCGTCATTCTAACGTTTGCGGCACCTCCAATGGTTATATAACTTTTCCAAAGTGAAGTCCAAATCTGCGCAGACCTGTTGTTCTAGCGAGGTTCAAACCCTGCAAACCTGCCTCCTGCGAAGTTCCAGTCTGCGAAGTCTTCCATCTGGTTTCCTAAACTTCTTAAAGTTTTTCCAACTTAGCCTTCTTTTTATTAAGCTTCCTTGCCTTCTTTCATGTTATCTGAGTCTCTTTAATTGCTTCTGGAATTGACACCGACTATGCCCCTGCCTCGGGCACGGTCTCTGCGCTGACCTCCCAGTCTTAACGGATCGTTCTAATTTCACCTTCGAGTTGAAGTGGATCTTTTGATTCCTTACTAGAACCTCTGTTAAAAACCTGATTCATAGGTCCTTCCTTTTCCCCTGTCACAACTTCTACGCATACCTGATCTCTTCCCGATAGAAATTTCAGGTTTCGAGGTTTCGTGATTCCCGTTCTCGAGAACCTCAGTCTTCTCGATCCCCCGATCTCCGATATGTCGATTTGCCGAAACAGCTTTCAACTTCAGTTAGCCCCCTGGGCTATACCTTTGGTCCACATGACCTCCCCTTATATGACCGCAATCCCTTTCGGGTTTTCGTGACTCAAGCGCCTGACCTCTTGGTCTCTCGACTCCTGAATTACTAATTCCTAAAGTGCCGAAATGACCTTGCCTTTCGGGATTTTCCTCGAACTCCTAGATTGTTTCCACGTGTCCCCCTCAAGATTGACAGTCCTCATCACTTTTTAATCTAGGGAAATCAAATGCTTATGGGTTCTTTTCCTCGAAACTCCCAAAATCCCGACATGAAAAATGTTGACGAGCTCTTGATCGTCGCCACGTGTCTCAACTGACGGACGGTCCTGATTCAGTCTTGGGATTTCACGACTTGCGATTCCCCGATGTCGCAGTTTCTCTGTCAACTCAAAACCCCAGTAGCCGAAATACCGATGGGTTCTTGATCTCCACCACGTGTCTCAATAGATGTACGGTCCAGATCAAAATCGAGATTTCCACTATGAAGTGACCCGATCTCCTGTCCTCGAGACTTCCGATACCCCAAATTCAAAAACCCTGATATCCCAACATCTTTCTGGACCTTCACTCTGCTTGCGAGATTTTAACCCTCGTGCAACTCCTGTCAGATCCCACGACTGATGGGTATCTAAGTGAGGATCCGACGGCTCATGATCTCCCGAGCTTGAAACTAGGGAAACAGTCGTAACCTCCTTGCTTCTATGTCATATCAGACGGTAGGCGGGATTTCGCGAATTCTCTACGAATAAATTTGACCGTTCATCTCTTCCCTTTGACGACTTCGTAGTTTCGAACCCTTTTGAGGTTCTTCCCGACTTCAAGTCTTTCAAGAACTCCTGCATGCACTCCTTGCGGCAAACCTTCAAACACTTCAATGTTGAACACCTTCGACTCCACGCACTCCTTGCAGCAGCAGTCTCTCAACAATTCATTCAGGTTACAAACCCCTAAAGCTTCATTTGGCCTACGCACACTTTGCACTGCTCCTGTGCCTAACTACAGCCTTGAGGAAATGAGAACAAAAGCTAACCTATCTGAGTTTTCAGAGACAAAACCCTTTGAACCCTTTTTGTCAACGCACTCCTTGCAGACAATTCAATTGCACTCCTTGCAAGAACTCTCGCTCAGACAGAGAAACAATTGAAACTCATTTCCTAACTCTTTCTCTCTCAGACTTAAAACATAATCCTGAAATCATTCATACACAGCATAGAAAAGCAAATGTATAACAGAAAGAGTAAAACCTTGAATAGACCATTCAGCATACACATACAAGAAACAAATACAACGCCATGAATCTGAATTAAGACTTCTTATATTAAATCAAATCTCTGTACATGGTTGTTTTTCAAACACAACTTCTTTGTTCTAGCTATGTATGCTCTTCTCTGGGAAATGTTCTTCACTATCCTACAATAATACAATGAGGGTGTCTATATCCATTTTCCCTCCACTCATAAAACTGTCTAATCTGAGAATTCAAAGCTACCTACTAACATTAATGTCTTCTTCGTCCTTCAGATGAGAGCGGGTCGCTCAAGGTCTGATTACAACATATAAGTACGCCTCTCCTTAACTACTACATTTACGTTTGGTGCATCCATCTTCAAAAAATTTTAAACAATTTATCATGTGTCCAAAATGTATTGCGCTTGCCCCATGCTCGCTTGACGTTGGCGATGCTCCTGCATCATACTCCCTTACTTGAAAAGTTTCATGGGCTCCTGTCCATGAGCTCTCACATGGTATGTCCATGCTTATGAAACTCTACTTCATTCTCCCAGCTAGAATCTTCAATTGGATGTCCCTTCCAGTTGACCAAGTATTCAAAGTATTGTTTTCTTCTGGTCTTCTTGCTAACTCTTTTGTCTAGTATGCTTTCCATCTGTGGCTTCTCTGCAACATGCATCTGCTTTGTCCAATGGATCTCTGGTTGTTCATCACTTGTTCCTATTTCCTCAATTCTGTATGGGTACAAATCTGAGACATTGAATATCGGAGAAATTCCGATCCCATCGGGTAATTCAATCTCATAATCATTTGCCCCAAATTTCTTCAAGACCTTACATGGTCTGATCTTCTTCATCTTCAATTTGTTATATGTCCCCTTCAGGAACCTTTCCTTTCTCAGATGTGCCAGAATCAAATCACTAACCTCAAATTGAAGTTGTCGCATGTGTTGATCTGCTCTGCGCTTATATTCTTGGCTCGAGTTATGTAAACGCTCCTTCACCTGGCTGTGAAGTTCTTTCATCACCTCTGCAAAAGATTATGCACTAGCGCTCCTAGTCGCAATCTGTTCTAAATCCCTCAGTTCAGAAATTCCTCTCACCCGCATGCCATAAACAATTTGAAATGGACTTTGTCCTATGCTTCTGTTCATTGAATCATTATAAGAAAATTTTTCCTGTGGTAATATGTTGTCCCACTAGTTGTGGTGTTCTGTCACCAAGCTCCTCAGCAAGTCTCCTAAACTCTTGTTCATGACTTCTGTCTGTCCATCCGTCTGAGGATGATAAGCTGAACTGAACGACAAATTTGTTCCTAGCTTCTTCCATAAGGTTCTCCATAAGTGTCCCATGAACTTAGTGTCTCGGTCCGAAACTATTCTCCTTGGTAAGCCGTGAAGTCGAAAGACTTCTTTGAAAAACAGATTCGCAATGTGAGTTGCGTCACTGGTTTTCTGACATGGTATGAAGTGTGTCATTTTGGAAAATCTATCCACTACCACAAAGATTGAGTCAAACCCTCTTTGTGTTCTTGGCAACCCCAATATGGGCAATGGTTGATAAAATCCTGCATTCTATCTCTTTCCCTTCGAATGCTAGCAAATTCTGCATCTATCCACGAATTTCTTGATGTCTGCTCACATTCTCGGCTAAAAATATGACTCATTCAATTTTGTGAACGTCTTGTTGTGACCGAAATGTCCGGCCAATCCTCCACTATGTTTCTCCTTCAGCAAATTCTCCCTCATGGAGCATTTTGGAATACAAAGTTGATTACCTTTAAACAGTAATCCTTCTTGGATCATGTATTATGTCCATTGACTTCTGTCCTTGAGAATTTGATTCTCAGCTGCTTCATACGCCTCCTTAAAATCTGGATCATCTCTGTACATGTTCCTGAGATCATCAAAACCCAGTGTTTTAACTTTGAACTCCTGCAACATCAAACATTTCCTGCTCAAAGCATCAGCAACCTTGTTAGCAGTTCCAGAAATATGCTTGATTACAAAAGTAAAGTTCTGCATGTATTCAACCCATTTTACATGTCTTTGATTCAACTTTTCCTATTGAATCACAAACTGCAGTGCATGATTGTCAATGTATAAGACAAAATCCTTCGGGATCAAGTAACGTCTCCATTTCTTTAATGCCTGAATAATAGCATAAAACTTTTTGTCATATGTGGAGTATTTCACCTTCACCTCATTCAGCTTCTCACTGAAGTATGTTATCGGCTTGTCTTCTTGACTCAAGACTTCCCCTATTGCAAATCCACTTTCATCACATTTCACTTGAAATGTCTTTTGGAAATCAGGCAACACCAGGATTGGTTGTTCTGTGATTTTCCTCTTCAATAGATTAAAACTTTTCTCAACCTCTTCTATCCAGTGAAAAGAATTGTGTCTCTTCTTCACTCTGTCCATCATCAGTGCACTAATCCCATTTAAATTCCTGATGAATTTTCGATAGAAACTAGCTAATCCATGAAAACTTCTCACCTCAAATATACTCTTCGGTGATGGCCAATTCTTGATCACCTCCACCTTATCTGGATCCATCCTCAATTTATCTACAGAAATAACAAAACCCAAATAGATGAGTTATGTTTTCATGAATGAGTATTTCTTCATGTTTATCAGCAGCTTCTCTTGCTGTAATCTCGTCATCACTATAGCTAAGTGGTTTAGATGATCTGCCTCTGTTTTACTAAAGATCAGTATGTCATCCAGATATACAATGACAAATTTTCCAATGAATTCCTTCAGGACTTGGTTCATCAACCTCATGAAGGTACTTGGTGCGTTCATTAAACCAAACGGCATAACAAGCCATTCATAGTACCCTTTGTTAGTCTTGAAGGTTGTCTTCCATTCATCACCTTCTCTCATACGAATCTGGTGATATCCACTTTTCAAATCAATCTTCGAAAAAAAATTCGCTCCACTTAAGCAATCCATTAGATCATCCGTCCTTGGCAATGGAAATCTGTACCTGATGGTTATCTTGTTGATTTCCCTTGAATCAGCACACATCCTCCAGCCTCCGTCTTTGTTTGGACGGAGTATTATCGGAACAACACACGGACTCAAGATTTCTCTAACCAACCCTTTGCCCAACAAATCCTGGACTTGTCTCTTGACCTCTTCATTCTCCTGCGACGTTAATCTGTACGCTTCTTTGTTTGGAAAACTAGCTCCAGGTATGAGATCAATATGATGACTCACACTTCTGATTGGTGGCAATGAACGAGGTAGTTCGTCCACTACTATGTCAGCGAACTCTTCCAACAGTTCCTGAACCTCTTCTGGTAAATCATCTACCCTTGTGCTGGTTAAAACAATCATTGGCTTCCTGACCACAATGAATTGTGGTTCCTCCTTGTTTTTAACCTCTGTAAGAAGTTCCTTCCGGCTCATGAGAAGTACAGTGTTGCTTACTTCAGGTTTCACCTCCTTATCTTTGATTGGAAGCAACATGTGAGTTCTCCCATTCTTCTCTAGGGTGTATGTGTTCATCCTCCCATCATGAACCACATTTCTGTCATATTGCCACAGTCTACCCAGCAATAGATGACAAACATCCATGGGAATAACATCACAGAGTATCTTATCATTATATCCTCCTATCTTAAATTCAACTAAACATTGTTTAGTGACATTTACCTGATGTCCTTTTTGTAGCCATGAAACTCTATATGGACTTCGATGTTCAATCGTCTCCAGCTTCAGCTTTTCTACCATCTCCATGGAAATGAGATTATCCGTGCTACCACTGTCCACAATGACCTTGCATACCCTGTCCTTGGTTTTGCAAGCAGTCCGAAAAAGACTGTTTCTTTGGACTGAACTCTCCACCTCCTTCTCTGGTGTTAAGAGAAATTTTTGCATCATCAGTGATCTTCCACCTTCAGCATCTTCTGCCTCAACATTCCATCTCTGTGCTTCAAAAATGTGAGTCTCACCACCTTCTTTCTTCTTATCTGGACATTCATAAGATTTGTGTCCATTCTTTCCACATGTGAAGCACTTTATTACTCCACCTCTTCCTCTTCCTCTGCCTCTAGTACGAGGAAAAATGTTTCCATCTACATACTGACCTCTCTGTTCGGTATGCTTCCCTCTCTGCGAACTTCCACCTCTTTCAGTCTGAGTCTGAGGTTTTTTTCTGTCTTCTTTGTGTTTCAGATTTCTATCCTGGGCAACTGATTTGCCTCTGGCTTGACTTCTGCCTCGGCCTCTCTGACCTTGTTTTCGGCTCAGCTTCTCTTCAGCTTTTAGAGCCATCTGATAATCATCTTCCACCATTCAGATGGTCATCATGCTCATCTCATCCTGAATGTTGTATCTCAGGCCATTCATGTACCTGGCAACCTTTTCATCATCGCTTTCCCGATGACCTGCCCTGATGTTCAGTCTATAGAATTCTTCAGTATATTCCTTCACTGTCATCAGTTTCTGTCTCAAATTTTGCATTCTTCGAAACAAAGTAATCTGGTAATCCCTGGGAATGAATTTTGCCTTCATCTTCGCAATCATCCTATCCCAACTCTTGATTTTCTTCTTGCCTTTGCAGCGTCTGTCAGCCTGTAGTTCATCCCACCACAATGTTGCATGTCCTTTCAATCTTCTGATAGCATGTCTGACCTTCTTGTTTTCCTCGACATCTTCATAGTCAAAATAAGTGTCCAAAGCTCTAATCCAATCTAGAAGCTCTTCAGCATCCAAGTTTCCCTCATAAAATGGGATGTCCATTTTTTCCCTCGCACCCATCCTTGCGATAGCTCTAATCAAGTGTTCATTGGAGGCATCTTCCGTTGAAATTTCTTCTTCTTCATGTTCAACTTCATTTTCACTTTCAGAATCACTAAGATCCCCAGCACCGACTGTGCACCTCTGTTTTGTCTCCATGTCCTCAAGTCTGGCATGTAAATCACGCATTTCCCTTGCCATGGTTGGGTCAGGCATCTGCCTACCTCTTTTTCTTGGTATTTCCCTTTCCTCTGGCGGATCGGGTGTTTGCGTGTCCCTTCTTCTTGGTGGCATGGTGAATCTTTCTTTTCCTTGCTACAGAAAGCAAAGAAACATTTATGTGCTCTGATACCAAACCTGACGCCGACTATGCCCCTGCCTCGGCCATGGTCTCTGCGCTGACCTCCCAGTCTTAACGGATCATTCTAATTTCACCTTCTAGCTGAAGTGGCTCTTTCGATTCCTCACTAGAACCTCTGTTAAAAACTCAATTCACATGTCCTTCCTTTTCCCCTGTCACGGCTTCTGTGCATACCTGATCTCTTCCCGACAGAAATTTTAGGTTTCAGGGTTTTGTTATTCCTGTTGTCGAGAACCTCAGTCCTCTCGATCCCCCGATCTTCGATATGTCGATTTTTCAAAACAGCTTTCAACTTCAGTTAGCCCCCTGGGCTATACCTTTGGTCCACATGACCTCCCCTTATATGACCGCAATCCCTTTCGGGTTTTCGTGACTCAATTTCCTGACCTCTTGGTCTCTCGACTCCCGAATTACCGATTCCCAAAGTGCCAAAATGACCTTGCCTTTCAGGATTTTCCTCGAACTCCTAGATTGTTGCCACGTGTCCCCCTAGAGATGGACAGTCCTCATCGCTTCACAATCTTGGGAAATCAAATGCTTATGGGTTCTTTTCCTCGGAACTCCTGAAATCCCGACATGAAAAATGTCAAAGGGCTCTTGATCATTGCCACATGTCTCAACTGACGGACGGTCCTGATTCAGTCTCAGGATTTCGCGACTTGCAATTCCCCGATGTCACAGTTTCTCTGTCAACTCAAAACCTCGGTATCAAAAATACCGACGAGTTCTTGATCTCCACCACATGTCTCAACAGATGGACGGTCCAGATCAAAATCGGGATTTCCACTATGAAGTGACCCAATCTCCTGTCCTCGATACTTTTGATACCCCAAATTCAGAAACCCCAATATCCCGACGTCTTTCGAGACCTTCACTCTGCTTGCAAGATTTTAACCCTCATGCAACTCCTGTCAGATCCCACGACTGACGGGTATCTAAGTGAGGATCCGACGAATCACGATCTCCCAAGCTTGAAATTGGGGAAACAATCGTAACCTCCTTGCTTCTCTGTCAAATCAGATGGCTGGCAGGATTTCACAAATTCTCTACGAATAAATTTGACTGTTCGTCTCTTCCCTTTGACGACTTCGCAAGTTCGAACCCTTCTGAGGGTTTTCCCGACTTCAAGTCTTTCAAGAACTCCTGCATGCACTCCTTGCGGCAAACCTTCAAACACTTCAGTGTTGAACACCTTCGACTCTGCGCACTCCTTGCAGTAGCAGTCTCTCAACAATTCATTCAGGTTACAAACCCCTAAAGCTTCATTCGGCCTGTGCACACATTGCACGGCTCTTGTGCCTAACTGCACCCTTGACGAAATGAGAACAAAAGATAACCTATCTGAGCTTTCAGAGACAAAACCCTCTGAACCCTTTTTGTCAACGCACTCCTTCTGGAAAATTCAATTGCACTCCTTGTAGGAACTCTCGCTCAGATGGAGAAACAATTGAAACTCATTTCCTAACTCTTTCTCTCTCAGACTTAAAACATAATACTGAAATCATTCATACAAAGCATAGAAAAGCAAATGTATAACAGAAAGAGTAAAACCTTGAACAGATCATTCAGCATACACATACAAGAAACAAATACAATGCCATGAATCTGAATTAAGACTTCTTCTATTAACTCAAATCTCTGTACATGGGTGTTTTTCAAACACATCTTCTCTGTTCCATCTCTGTATGATCTTCTCTAGGAAATGTTCTTCACTATCCTACAATAATACAATGAGGGTGTCTATATCCGTTTTCCCTCCACTCCTAAAACTGTTTAATCTGAGAATTCAAAGCTACCTACTAACATAAATGTCTTCTTCGTCCTTCAGACGAGAGTGGGTCGCTTAAGGTATGATTACAATCTATAAGTATGCCTCTCCTTAACTACTACATTTACGTTTGGCGTGTCCATCTTCAAAAGTTTTTAAACAATTTATCATGTGTCCAAAATGTGGTGCGCTTTCCCCACGCTCGCTTGACATTGGCGATGCTCCTGCATCAAGAATCCTCTTTCCATTTTTATTCCTATCTTCCCCTAGCGTAGTGGCTTCGCATTGTTGAGGTACCCTCAAAGGTTCTGAAGTTAATATCCCTTTTCTCAACACTTCTTGAGTGGGAACACTTCTTGAGTGGATAGATAGGTTCTTCAAGCCTTCCTGCATTCTTTCAACCTTGATAGCTAGTTCTTTTATTTTTTGTCCCTCCTGCATTGTTACTTTTCTCTGTTGCTTCAACTTATCCTCTCATTCTTCTCTTAGTTGGTCTATTTTCCTAGCTATGAGATCCCTTAATTCTTGATTTTTCTTTTATGTAGCTTCTTCCTCTGCTTTCCTTCTGATCTGATCCTTCTCAATCCAAGCCTTACCTAACAAAAGTGGGAAAGGGGCATTTTCCTCAACAAACCTAATGACTTCAAATTCTTCTTCAGTCGATGTTCCATGAACAATAATAGGTACAGTAGTTACTCTTCCACATAAAGTTATCATCTTTCCCTTAAACAAGCCTATCCTTCCTAAAGAAGGTACCACAGTAGGCTTTCCCAAAACTTCCCAAGTTTCTTCTCTCATAATATTCACTTGTGTTTCTTCATCCAAGACTATAAAATCTATGTCGAAGTCTTTTCTTCTTGCAGTTATGCATTTTTTTGCTTTTGGGATCTCTGGTAAACTGGCATCTTTATGGACATCCATCATTTCTTCGAACTGTAATAACATAGTCTAAAATTCCTCTGACGTTTTCTCTTTATGACTTTCTAACATACCCTTAGTCTCTTGACTCTTTTCATAATTTTCTTGTCTTATGTCCCTCCCTTCAACTTTAGCAATAATCCTTGGACAATCCTCAACCTTATGACCAACAACCTTACAACAAAGAAAAATAGGCCCTACCTYAGGGAATTCCTTAGCAAGATGTCTCGGSCTTCTGCAATTATAACACAAAGTCAATCCTCTTTTTCTCTTAAATGTTCCCCAATATTTTTTGTACTGTGCACTTCCCCTAGGATCATAGTGTTGGACCTGCAATCTACAAAAAATCGTTCTAGAGTCCTGCATCCACATATCAGTCCAAAAAATCTTCCTATGAATAGGAATCACATATATTTCTTCCTTTCCATTAAATTTACTCCAATCAACTCTTTCTTTCAACTGTGCCCTAGCCTTCAGACTAGGACAGAATCTATTAAACATACTTAAATCCATGCTTTCAAAACAAAGAATTTCACTTATCTTTCTCTTACCAAAGCAAAAAGTTTGCCTCTTTTAGAATCTTTCTTAGTCAACAAGTCAGTGTTGGGGGGAAGAATATGCAAATGGCTATTATTATTCCAGGAGTATGAATTTAAGATTGTGGTTAAGCTAGGAAGAATGAATAAGGGACCTGACCACTTATCCAGGTTAGAACATGGAGAGGAACCTACCAGTTTGGATGATACACTACCATATGCACAGTTGTTGGCCATCAGGAAATTCGATGATCACTTCGTCGAGATAGTCCAGTTCATGTCCACAAGAATGGCACCTCACAAGTATACAATTATTCAGAAGAAACAGTTGGTAGTCCGCGCTGCAGATTTTCAACTTATAGTTGGACATTTATATAAGATGGGATCAGATGAGATCTTAAGAAGATGTGTTATGGAGTCAGAAAGACCATTGATTCTTACAAAAGAACATGAAGGCATCGCAGGAGGACATTATGCAGGGAAAGCAATAGCACAGAAGGTTCTCAGAGCTGGCCTCTGGTGGCCCACTTTACATAAGGATGCTAAGGAATACTACAGAGCCTGTGATGTATGTCAAAGAGTAGGGAAGCCTTCTAGAAGGGATGAGATGCCTTTATCACCTCATTTAAATTCACAAGAATTTGAGAAAAGGGCTATTGACTTTGTGGGACCTATCAACCCACCAGGAAAGTGCACAGGAGCTCAATATATCATCACTGCTACAGAGATTTTACCAGATGGGCAGAAGCAAGAATAGTTAAATATTGTAGTGCAACTACAGCTACACGGTTCATCTTTGATGACATCATAACCATATTTGGATGCCCGGATATCCTTATGAGTGATCAAGGCACACACTTCATTAACAAAACTATTGAATCCTTGACTCAGGAGTTCGAAGCTCACCATCAAAAGAGTAAACCATATCACCCACAGGCGAATGGTACAGTTGAAGCTTTCAATAATATTTTGGAGACAACGTTGACTAAGATTTACAGTGTTAACAGAGATGATTGGGATTTGAGAATTCTAGCAGTGTTATGGGCTTATCTAACTACTTGAAAAAAGTTAACAACACAGACTCTCTTCAAGTTAGTTTATGGCTAGGAAGTAGTGGTTCCTATGGAAATTTTGGTTCCTAGTTTAAGAATTGTAGCATTTACATGTATGGATGACACCGACGATGTTCAAGACAGGCTCACGCAGTTGATGGAACTAGAGGAAGACAGGTTCATTGCAGGATTTCATCAGCAGGTACAAAGCGTACGAGAAAAGGCTTACCATGATAGACATATCAAGAAGAAATAATTTAAACAAGGAGATTTGGTACTTTTATATGACAGCAAGTTCATGAAGCATCCAGGAAAGTTTAGGACACATTAGCTTGGTCCATTCGAGGTTGTCTATGTTACAGAAGGTGGAGCTACGTAGTTGAAGGCTCTTAATGGAGAATGGAAGGATGGTTTAGTAAATGGGAGTCAGTTGAAGTTGTATTGTGACAACCAACAACTTCGCAACTCTCAGTAAAAGCAAAGGAAGAAGGGTCTAGGTACCAGGTGTAGTTGAAATTGGGTACCAGACATAGAAAATACAATCTACACACGATAGGGATGGACAGAGCAGAAATCACAGGCTACTTCGCGCAGTCTGCAGTCAAAGTAATACAGAAGGATCAACCCTACAGTGACTCGGGACGAGTCACATGTGGGTGTTGGGGGCTTGTTGGACCTTGGTCATGTATTAAGAAAAAAAGCGAAGATTAAGGAAGAAGAAAGACAAAGTATGAAGTGCGCAGAAGGAACACAAACTGAGGAAGGGTCGAAGTGGTTAAAGAAGCATAAAGGAAGGAACGAAGTAAGGGAAAGAAATTCGTTGAAAGAGAAGATCAAGGAAGACAAAACAGCAAAGATGATAGATCATGGACAAGTCAGCAAGCAAAAGAAAACACTAATGGGTGCTTTGGAGCACCTCATAGAGAAGAAGGAAGAACAGGTCGGTGAAGTCCTTAAAATCAAGGTTATGTGGACCCAGGGTTTTTGGCACATGGGCTTCGGTCCATGGTTTTCTAAGAGTCGTGGAATGTATAAATAGAGGTCTAGAAGAGTTGATATGGAATGTGATAGTGGTGTTGAGATATAAAAGTGTTATGTTTTAGGGCATTCTTGTATTTTGGGTCTTCAGTTGGGTGTGAAGATCAACCCTGCAGCTCGGTGCGTAGGGATAGGAAATAAAAAGGAAGAGAGAAAGGATCTGCAGTTGAGTGTGCAGATAGAACTGTATATCTTCATCTATTCTATCAATAAACACAGTTTTATGGACCTAGCCCTAGGGAGAGGGTGAACCACGTAAAATATTGTTGTTCCATGTGGTTGATGTTTTGTTATTTACTACCTTTTACATTGTTATTGCATTGTTATTTTTCCTGTCGAAGATAAGAATATATAACTTACTTCGCGAAGTTAAGCATAGCATTGTTAAGAATCTCTAGGCTATTTTGCATTGTTGTTTTGGAATCATCTTTCATTTACTCTGGTTGTAGACACTTGTGTCCTGCAACCCTCCTATTACTACTTCTGGTGAGACTTCATCTACTTTGCAGGTGTTGTTGTAAGGGCCAGTAGTTAGGGTTCGTTGGTGCGTTGTTAGAGTTGAACCTTGGGTTTTCCCCTGTGCCAACAAATGGTTCCATTGCAATGGAACCATTTGTTGGCACAGGGGAAAACCCAAAGTTCAACGCTTAACAATGCACCAACAAAACCCCGACTACCGGCCCTTTCGGCAACACTTGCGAAGAAGGCGAAGTCTCACCCGAGGTAGAAGCGGGGGGGGGTTACAGGACGCAGGTGTCTATAACTAGGCTAGGACACGATTATGTGATAAGAGCACTTCACAGAATATTATGTTAATGCTTAGGAAGTGAACATGCATTAGTTTATTAACCTCATTAACACCACAGAGCATAATCAAAGACAGATAAGCGCAGTAACAACAAGTGATTATGCACCATGAGCACTTAGCACTGTGAGTTAAGCCTAACATTCATTTACCCTTTAACATAAGTAAAGTACTTAAGAAACAAAATATATATTCATTACACTTCATAATCAAAGCACTGAGCAAATGTATAACAGAAATAACATTGCACAAAGCAAACCATGAGACACCAGATATACATGGTTCACCCTAGGGTGGGGCTACGTCCACAAACCGCTTTGCCTCTTTATTATTCGCCAAAATATTACATCCAGTCACTCATGTGCACTAAGCCACAGAGTCGAACTTCGCACAAGACAGGAGATCTGCGCACTAAACACTAGATCCTCCTTCTTTACCTTCCAAAAATAGGTCAAATGCATTGAGCCAAAATCTCTTATCATGACAGTTAGCACCTACTCCACACTGAGCATCACAAGCACTAAGCAGAGTCTACAAAATCACAGTCGAGCACAAAGCCTCGACCACATACATTTCTTCGCACACAAAACTATTGCTTCTACAATACATTCCTCATTATTTATACTTTACAAAATCTTACAATAAGGCCTAAACATGGGGAAAACCCATGGGCCAACATCCCATAAACCCGTGACAAAACTCATAAGACCCCTTATTGGGTCCACATACCCTCAAAATAGGTGAGATCCATGATCTCATCTCCGCTTGGGGGCTCCTACTTCGACCAACGTATTGAAGTCCAAAAATGGGCCAAAACCTCCAAAACTGACCAAAGTTTCTCCAAAACTTGGTCAAGGGCCAACAATCAAGGATATTACTACAACCAACTATATTCTGTATTTATTGTTCCATTCATGCACTATTATTGTATAGGAGTTATGGGTAGCATAGTACACAACATAATGTGAAGTGACTCTTGAGTAAATATTATTAGATAAATCTTAACAACTCCATGCAAGTGTTTTTATTGGATCAACCATCAAATGATGATATCTCTCAGCGATAAAAAGAAAAAATATATATCGAAGGTTATTCAACAATTAGATGCATCGATCCATTATTTAATAATACTTAAATCATGAATAAGTGTGACGTAGGTATATGGAGACTGCCAAGATATGCCCATATCAAACTCATTCTTTTCCGTGCAAAAGAAACATATCATCTTCAAATCTTTTATCAAATTTAAACCATCAAAAAGAGGGATTGTCTAGCATGAAACAGTGGTTAGTTAGCAAACTATAGCATTGTTTAGCAAGCTAATCCAAATGAACGAAAATGTGCACCAGAGATAATCCTTATATCCCTCGAACCATGAACAGATTTCGAATTTAAATGCAAACTGTCCAAGGTTTTAAGCACGATATTTTCAAGTAATTGGTACCGTTGTCAATGTTAAATCCTTTAATGATAACCAACACCCTAGCCAATGACAATGCCACGAATAAACAGACTCCGGAAACACAAATTCGAGCCCCATTACTCCGAATAAGTGATTATAAATGAGGATGAATGAAATTAGTATAAGAAAAA
>JZKD02S2003442.1:27604-53433 GCA_000966675.3 Picea glauca | reverse complement strand
AGTACCTTTTGCACAATAATATTATTATTAACTGTTTCTCCTAGACCTCTCATGGTATTAACAACTTCATCAATACGAAGAAAATAGGTAGCTATATCTTCATATTCTTCCATTTTTAGGCTTTCAAATTGACTTATATATGATTGTAGCTTAGCACTCTTTACCTTAGTGTCTCCTTCATACACATTTTTCAATTTATCCCATATTTCTTTTGCTGATGCACAATGCATAACTTTAACAAATTTTGACCCTGCTAGACCTCCTAGTATTGCATACATAGCTTTGGAATTACTCTCATAGAGTCTCTTACCTATAGCATCTATTGGAATGGTTGTTGGGACTTTATATTCATTTAATACAACCTACTAGATATCTACTCCTTGAGTTTGTAAAAACAACTTTATCCTGATACTCCAAAAAGCATAATTATGACCATCAAACAAAGGCAATCAATGTTTTGTAAATTCTGACTTCTTATCCATTATGAATGATCAAAAGCTTCCAGTGGTTAAATTGATATCTTGAAGTAACCTGCTCTGATACCAATTGTTGTACAGGATAAGTCAACTGAGAGTGGGGGGGCGTGAATCAGTTGTATATAATTTATTTCATTTTATAAGAAGATTACTTATTAATAAATAAATCATGCCTTTAACATTTAACTTCCAGTAAAACATTTAACCAATAAATATACAATCACATAAATGAAACAATGACACAGTGATTTTTTCATGAGGAAACCCAAAAGGGAAAAACCTCTTCTTCTTATGAATGAAAGGAAAGATCCAACTCCTCTTTACATTCTTATTTTATCTGAGCTACAACCCAGATGAGGCTACTACCTCTGTTTCTTCAGCACCTACTAAATGGAAGCTACAACTCCCAGATGTACAAGCACCAACTTGTACAGGAAACTTTTACAGTCTCCCCTTTCTCCTCCCTACCACCCTAAAATCATTCTCTGTCACAAAGAACCTGCAAAACAACTCTTTATCTTCTCTGTCAAAAAATAAGCATTCAAATCCTCTCTGCACAATTCATTCTAGATGAAACCACTTAGATTTTCAATCTGTGTATGTGTTTTCATTTCTCTGTCTTTTTTTTTTCTCAAATTTTACAGAGCCATATATTTCCCATAATCCTCTCTCTTCTTTACTTTTCTTGCAACAATCTCTTTATATATCTTCCTGTATCATCAATGCGTACAAGCAAACCCTCAGCCTTCAAAGATTCAGTTACAATAACTGAATAACTTCCTTACAGTGATTATTATTGGCCAAGGCATCAAGACGAAACATATCCACATGATCAGTTTACACATTTAACCAACACCGTTCGATGAACATACATCTTTTTTAATTCTTCAGCACAGAAAAAACCTTGAGTGCTTTGGTAAGCCACTTGTGCTAACCCATATGTCCATTGGCCATAACCACAGATTAATCGAAATGCATTTCACATTTCACATTTCTGCAATTCGACAATCCTGTGTCGAACAGTCTTGACACTTCAAGTTACGAAACCCTGAAATAGGGCTTAGCTTCATGCTAGCTCCTCCCTATCACATGACCATCGACGGTAACCACTTCCTACACCAAAAAGGTATTTCGACGTTTTGCATTTCGGTGTTTCGACACTTCTGTGATGAAGTGTTTCGGTACTCCAAGTCTCGATCCCTAGTATTTCGGCGTTTTGCATTTCGTCGTTTCATCATTTCGCATTTCGACACTTCTATGATGAAGTGTTTCGATACTCCAAGTCACGAACTCCAAAATATTCACTAAAAAGGTTTTTCAGTGTTTTCGTATTTCGGTGTTTCGGCATATCGACATTTCACATTTCGTGATTTCGTCATTTCGGTATTCTTGTGGTGAAGTTTCTTGATGCTTCATGTCGTGATCCCTGAAACTCCGAAATGGATCTTGGTTGCACTAGCTCCTTCCTCGAGCCTTTGTCGATGTGACCATAGGTTATGACCAGGCACTTATCTATAAAGTGCTTTCATGATTTCCCATTTCGATATTTCGCATTTTGGAACTTCAGGACTCCTGTGATGAAGAGTCTTGACTCTAGACTCCTCCAACTCCTGGTATTCGAAACTCAAAAATGAAGTTGGATCAACGATCCACGATCTCTTTCTGATCAATGAATTATATTAAGTCATGGTTTTAGTATTTTGGCATTCAATACTTCGTGATGTTGAAATTTTTGCTTACCATGCAAAAATCCTGAAATAGAAACTCCTGGGTTCTTCACAGTTTTGTGTTTCGGTATGTCGAGAGGCATGCTGATTTCCAAATTTGGAACTGCCGTGCCTGTGCAAAATTTTCCTTTGCAAATTGATCCATGCCTGTCCCTTTAGCATTTTCTCTAAATTTTGAATCACCGTGCCTGTGCAAACTGATCCTGTGCAAACTGATTCACGCCTGTGCAAAATGATCCATGCCTTTCCCTTTAGCATTTTTAAAGTTTGACATTAATGACAAAAACAAGTTCTGTGCAAACTATGCAAACTACAATTTCTGCCAACACCCTCTTTCCTCTCTCAAGATCTCTCAGAAATCTCCCTCAAACTCTTCTCATTGTGTCTTGCACAATACCTGTTGGCATAGGGGAAGACCCAGGGTTCAACGCTACAAAAAGGCACCAACAAAAACCTAACTACGGGACCTTTCGGCAACACCTGCAAAGCATATGAAGTCTCACCCGAGGTAGAGGTAGGGGTGGTTGTAGGACTCAAGTGTCTACAACCTTAGCTGGGACACATATATGTGATTATAACTCTTAATATAGAACTTAACAATCAATAACCACTTCGCTGGTATAACAGAGCTTCATAGCATTCACTATGAACTAGAATATTCAAGCACTTAGCATCAACATGTTATTCAGATCTAACAGATCAAGCAGTTAGCATATACACATGGATCGTATCTAGCATTCTACACACCATAAGCACTGAGCATAAGAATATATATCATATCTATCTACTCAAAGAACTTAGAAAATAATCACGTCAATACATCAGAACAAGGCACGAAGAAAACAACATCGTATTTAAGTGGTTCATCCCCACCCTGGGGCTACATCCACCAACTCTTCTTTATTATCATCAACCAATCGGTTACAAGCATAGATCCTTATAAACCCTTGCTCCACACATGATAGAAGATCTGGGTAGCTCGCTAGATCCTTCTTCCTTCCCTTACAACACAAATCATTCTATATCTCCACACATGGACTTGCACTAAGCTCTGTAAGTCTTACAAAATGCACAAATCTCTTACAACTCATACCAACACTTAGCCATTCATTTAGCACTTAGCATACTGGCCTCTTCCTACCTTGCCTAGACATCTATTTATACATACAAAATAGGCCTAAACGTGGGTAAACCCATGGGCCAACATCCCTTTCCCATTACATATTCCCAAAACCCCAAAAGGGACCCAAAAGTGTGCCCAGATTCCACAATCTTCACTTCGTCTGGTGCTCCATCTTTGACAGGTTGTCGAAGTCCCAAAAATGGTCAAACATGACAAAGATTATCCCAAAACTTGGTTAAGGGCCACCAGGTCCCCAACACTCACCCGTGACTCATCCTGAGTCACTCTGGTCTAAGAAATTCTACCTCAAACACCTTGAGCTTGGCTCAACCTGCTTTGACCTACTACAATACTATGGCCTCTTGCTCAGTGAACTCCTGGATCACTGTGTCGTTCACTAGCCCTTCTAGGCATTGTTCTGCTATGATGATGACATGTTCTAGCTCGACTCCTTGTCTTTCAACTTCAGTGAACAATTGGCATGCCTTCTCTTGCACTGGTTGAAGTTGTGCAGAGACGTCCATCACTTTACTTTGAATTGTGTGGATCTGTTGTTGGGCCATGAGTTTTTCTTGAAACCTCTTCATTCTTTTAACTGGTGTTAAGGTCTTTAGTTGTGCCTGTAGCGTATCTACGTGCTGCTTTGCTTCCTGGAGCTATGACTGTAATGCTTGTAACTCTGGATTCTCCGTGAGCTTTTTGTATATCTAAGTGCTCCTGGAGCTTAGCTGCTTGCATTCCAAGAAAATATCTTTTAATCTACCAACTGCGCTGTGGGAAGTTGCTTCCCTTAGGTATCTTACCTCCTGTGGAGTTTCGGGCACAACGCGGAGCTCTAGATGTACGATGTGATGCTGTAGCTTTTGGATCACGTCTTCAAGTTGTACCACCTGCTGTGGGATTATTTCTTCGGCTTGTACCTCAATGAATGTCACAGAGCAAATTTCTCTATTGACCATTTCCTTTACCTCCAGTTGCTCCACAAACAACTGTTTCTTTCCTTGTTGTAGTTGTTCTTTCTCATCATTCCATTTTGCTTGGAGAGAACTCTTTTCTTGTTTTGCAACACTGCATTGTTCTTCAAGTACTCCTTGTACTTGTGTCAAATCCTGTATGTCTTTCTCTACTTCATCTTGTGATTTTCGAAGTCGAGCCTCGACTGAATCTGTGATTCAGTGGAGTTGAGCTGGCTCATCTCCTTCTTCTGGTGTTTCGACTGACAGGGGCACAGTGGAGACTGTGAACCTTGACTGAAGTGTCTGCTGCACTCCTTGGAGATATATCTCAATCCGACTGTAAATCGCCACCTACTTCTCTGCAATCTCTAATGAAGCGTTGTTCAATGCAACGATGATGAAGTTAAAATCATCCGGGGTGAGGACAATCTTGAACTTGGTCTTGGTGATGAATTTTTCTTTCTGGACAAAGGATTTTGGGGGGACACCTTTATTTTCTTCGAGGGGTCCTCCACATCCTTATGTGATGTTTCCTCACTGATGTATTCTCTAGCACCTGCTTGCTCTGGTGACATAGACACAGTCTTCATGGATGTGCTTTCTACATCTTGAACTTCTTTAGGCTTCCTTGTTTTACTAGGTCTGGGTGTATCCTACATGTCTTTCAGACTGTATACATCAGACAACTTCATAGGGTTGGCTGAGATAAGGAGGTCTGCTGAGTATTCCTTAGTGATTTCCTCTAAATCTTCCTCCGTAATCTTGTAATAAGATTGCAATTGATTCTTATGGCCATCCGCTCGTGTTGTTATATAAATGAAGTGGCAGTCCGCACTGAACTTCATTAGGGGCCAAAACCTGTGGAGGGTATTTAGGGTCATACGAGGCTTAGACTGGATGGATACTTTCAAGTGGATGTAGTAAGTGTGGAAGATGGAATTTGACTTCCATTGCTTGTTCATATCGTTCGAGTACCACAAGGTAATGAACTTCGTGGCTAATGGTTCAAAGGGCTCGATGTCCGGGAAGGTCGCACCTTCTGGCATCTCCCATGCAATGAAAGATATTATTATGAGAAGCCAACTGAATTGGAACTCATACCCTTGGTCTTGTGCCTCCCTGCAGTCAGGCTCTAGCTGGTTTACCAGGTATTGTGCCCAATTCACCTGTAGTCCCTTCACGCACTTCTTTGTGAGTTCGACTATGAATCTAGTCACTTGTGTGGGCTGGTTCTTGCGAATTAGCTTTCCTGTGATCAAATGACATGCAAGGCGCACCACGCCACTCTAGATGGGGGATACCTTGTAGCCTTGCATACCATTCTCTACATCTCCATAGGTCTCTTTGATCCTCTATGCTAATGCTCGGTTTGAGGTCTTTCCAAGGTAAAAATCCTATGGGTCAGGGCCCTGCATACTAATCCCTGTGATCTAATTGATCAAGGTTAGATCCAAAGTGATGCCATGGTTCAAGCATAAGTAACCTCTGTGGTAGCAGGAAAACAACAATTTAATGCATGCGTTCACTTCTTGGTGTCTGCCGAAGTGCGGGATATTCATCACATTGAGCAGTGTGGACTGCACGAGGTTCTAGGTCCATGACTACGGGATCATCTTGGAATTATTTCCTTTGGTTGTGGTCAAGTACTCATGCGGGGTGAGCATGCTATAAGCCTTTCTGTTACCGAGGTTGAAGTCGCTAAAATTCAGTGCTGTGAGCTTATCCTGGTCGGCACGAACTGTGCGCACCCCTTTCAGAAGGTATGTAGTGACCAAAGCATACTCAAAATCCCTGGGCACGTTTTCTCTTTTCACTGCACCGCTCAGAGGAGGTATATATGCAGGTAAGATGCTCAGAATCAACTTGGCATTCACAATATTATCTGTATGATTTGTTCTTGTCTCTATCGTGATTCTGGAATTTCCTACTCACAAGTAGCCGATGGAGAAGCTTGGACTCCTCCTGTCGATGATGCTTGCACACCTACACACATACTTCTTTTCAACACGACTTTCTCGGTCCTGATATCAATGAGAACTTCCTTCGTAGATTCTTCAGGTGAGCTAAGATCCTCGGACATATGCACTCAGGGTTAATAATATTCAGTTCACAAAGTAATGTAGACATGACAATAAGATGGAAAGCAAGGGCATAATGAATAATGAACAATCTTAATCAAGGTTGAGAGATCAAATCGTCGATTTGGAAAAGGTGTTCTTCGTGCATGGCGCTATGAGATAAATAGGTAAGTCGATAAAGGTTGGATCACAACGGTCATGTCCCTTCATTAATTCTTGTTCGATCCATTAGGGCATGACCCAACGGTCTGATGATACCTATTTATTACTTTTCTGCCCATTCGAAGTGGAAGTCGAATGGGTATATCGGTCCCAAAGACTATATTGCTTCGTCATGGGAAAGTGGCATATGTCGTTGTTCTAATATCTCATTGAAGTTCTAGTTCTACAATTTTTCTTTCTACGAGGTCTCTTCTAGAACCTCCTATAACCTTTCAATATTATCCCTTTTCTATCTTAACTTTCTAGCCTTCTTTCCAGTGAGCTTCGTCTCGGTAATGCTTTTATCATTCTAAGTCTTTTCTTCTTTCGTCTTAGTTACTTTGCACTGCTGAGATTTTTTTCCAGCGTTCCTGTGTAATACTTCTTCCTTGTCTAGTATAGGTAATTGAATCTTCTGGGGATTTTCTAGTGTTATCTTAGCCTTGAAATTTGAGTTGCTAGTATTAAATATCTACGGTCTTCTCTTCTGTTCCTCAATCAAGTGTGAGATCCTTCTAGTCATAAAGTCTTTTAACTCTTGCTTCTTCTGTTCCAAAACTTCTTCTTCCTCCTTTCGTCTGGCTTGGTCTCTATTAATCCAAGGTTTTCCTATCAGCATAGTAAACAAGATTTTGTCTTCAAAAAATTTAATAATCTCAAAGTCCTCTTCTGTTGAAGCTCCATTGAAAGTCATAGGTATTCGAGCAAGCCTTCCACATAGGTTTACTAGCTTTCCTCTAAATAAAAATTATTCCTCCTAGGGAAGGGATCATAGCAGGCCTTCTTATAGCTTCCTAGGTTCTTTCTAGCATAATATTCATCTGTTTTTCTTCATCCAGGACACAGTCAATGTCGAAGTCCCCTATTCTTTCTTCAATGCATTCTTCTTCTTTAAAGATCTCTGATAAGATAACATGTCACTAGTCATTCAGGGTCTATTTCACTTGTATCAATACCTTCTCTGATTCTTGCTAGGGTTCTGCCTTTTCTAGATATTCCTTAGGGTTTCCTTGATTCAGATTCATTCCTTCAAGCTTAGCGATCATTCTAGGGAAATCCAACACTTCATGGTCCATGGATTTGTAGCAAAGACAACTAGGTCTTCTACAAGGGCATTCCTTAGCAGGATGTTCTGTTTTTCTACAACTGTAACAGAGGGTTAATCCTCGCTTTCTGTTAAATGATCCCCAACCTTTTCTGTACTGTCCACTAGGATCATGGTAGTGAACCTGCAACAAATTCTTTCTAGGATATTTCACCCATATGTTAGTCCAAATATATCTTTCACTATTCTTTTCAGATCTACTCATATCAAGACTTATTTCATCTATTAATACCCTATCTTTCAAACTAGGACAAAACCTATTAGATATACCTAGATCCATACTCTAGAAACAATTTTTTTTTTCACTTATCTTACTTCTACAGAGAAAAAGTCTTTCAGATCTAAGAACTTTTAACTATTCTTACCTTTAACAGAGCACATAACTTACATATCTTACCTATTTCAATCATAACTTCTCTTTTTTACCTTTCTTGGAGCATAAAGCTTTCAGATCTTTCTTCTTTTCTACAGATCTGACCTCATTTATTTCAGATCTGGCCTTCTCTCTTCAGATCAAGATTCTTTCTCTCATATCTAATCTTCTTTCTTTAGTACAAAGCTTTATAGATCAAGTATAATATTACACACTACGACATAGATCTATGCACAGTTTTTTCACAAAATCCTTGCACATAGCTTCCTCTTTCTTAGTTCCCAGCAATCACAGTTTCAGGTCTCGACAATGGAACCATTTGTTGGCACAGGGGTAGACCCAGGGTTCAACGCTACAACAATGCACCAACAAAACCCTAACTACCAGCCCTTTCAGCAACACCTATGAAGCATATGAAGTGTCACCCGAGGTAGAGGCAGGGGTGGTTGTAGGACTCAAGTGTCTGCAACCTTAGATGGGACACAAATATGTGATTATAACTCTTAATATATCACTTAGCAATCAATAACCACTTCACTGGTATAATGGAGCTTCACAACATTCACTATGAACTAGAATATTCAAGAACTTAGCATTAACATGTTATTTAGATCTAACAGATCAAGAAGTTAGCATATACACATGGATCATATCTAACATTCTACACACCATAAGCACTGAGCATAAGCATATATATCAGATCTATCTACTCAAAGAACTTAGAAAATGATCACATCAATACATCATAACAAGGCACGAAGTAGACAACACCGTATTTACGTGGTTCACCCCCACCCTTGGGCTACGTCCACCAAATCTTCTTTGTTAGTGTCGGCCAATCGGTTACAAGAATAGAGCCTTAGAATCCCTTACTCCTCATAAGACAGAAGATCTGAGAAGCTTGATAGATACTTCTTCCTTGCCTTACATCACAAAGCCTTCTATATCTCCACATAGGGACTTGCACTAAGCTCTGCAAGTCTTAAAAAATGCACAAATCTCTTACAACTCATACTGACACTTAGCCATTCATTTATCACTTAGCACACCGACCTCTTCCTACCTTGCCTAGACATCTATGTATACATACAAAATAGGCCTAAACATGGGTAAAACTATGAGCCAACATCCCTTTCCCATTGCATATTCCCAAAACCCAAAAAGGGACCCAAAAGTGGGCCAAGATTCCTCAATCTCTGCTTCATCTAGCGCTCCATCTTTGATAGGATGTCAAGGTCCCAAAAAAGATCAAACATGACCAAGATTATCCCAAAACTTGGTCAAGGGCCAACACTACCCAATGCATTCTCTTATAATATGAAAGTGACCATTCACCTTCTCCAACCCTAGATCTAATGGCCAAGATCTAATATTACCTTTACAAGATCAAGGGTCATGATTCATTCCCTCCAAAATAAACCACTTAAAATATCAAAGTACATTTTCACTTTATAACATAAGTGCACTTTATGAAATAAAGTCACTTTAATATTAGAAGGTACACTTTATTAAAAAGTCACTTCAATAAAAGAACAACTTTATCACAACTTTATAAAAACCCATTACAAAGTCAAGTGTCTAGTAGTGTATGTACAAGGTTAGTTCCACATTGTTATAACCCTAAATTGCACCACACATGATTACCTAGTATCAGGCCAACTCATATCTCTTCATTCCCAAAACATCTGCTGAAAAACCTCTTTGAAAATCCTCTTGGGTCAAGGCCCACGTGCCCTAACCCACTACTACACGTGTGTGAACGCTGGCAGGCCTACTACAGCCCGCGTTTACCTAATAAAACACAAAAATAGGAAAGTTTCTGACGGGACAAAAGGCTATGGGTTAGTTAACTGAAACTCCCGGCCATGCATGGCCGAGAGTTCATCCAAAACCCTAGCTCCTTCTAGCCTATAAAAGAAGGGGTAGGGGTACCATTTGGAGGGAGGAAAATTATAGCAAAGAAACTCTGCCCATTTTCCGAATCCATTGTCCCAACCCTTTAGCCTTTCCTCAAGCCTAAGGAGAATTAACACAAAGCAATTGAAGGACAAAAGAAGAGGAGGATCCCAGGATCAGGATCAAGGAGCGGTGGCCAGTCTCGACTTTGATTGTAAGTTGATTCATTTTGAAAATAATAAAAGAATACTTTTCCCCTCCCAATGGATGAGTTATCTATGATTTGTTTAATTTATGCTTAATTTCTAACCCTCAAGTAGAAAAGTAGCATGCATGTATAGTGTTTTGTCTTGATTGCAGGATTATCTTTGGAAGGAGCAGCGCAAGTAAGTGGGAAAAGTGAAACGGAGGATCTACACCAAACATCAGTAAAAGGTTAGTAGTTTCTTTCCATGCATTTATTGTGAAAGAGGGGTTTAAGTTTTGGGTGGTAGGTTAAAAAGTAATTTCTTTACGGTCAAAATCTGCATGCAAGTCTGACCCTAGTTTGCTAGTCCATAGGGTATTTTACCCAATAACAGAATTGGCGACCATACTTGGGAAAATACTCTTTAGGGTTTTCGGATTTAGTTGAGTTTTTTGGGTAGTTTAAGAGATTAGCTTTTCTTTTTCTTTGCCTATATTTTTCTGTAAGGCCTGAGCTAGCAGGGAGCCTGGGTCTTTATACCAGTTTTCCCTGACTATTTCTTGACGGCAATTTTCGGGACACACAGAGGTACACACGGCCTGCAGAAGGCCTGCACGCATGTACCCACGCCCTAATCTCTTACAACCCGTGTGTGAATGCTAGCTGTAGAGGTTTCAGTAGCATGTAGGATTTCAGAGAGCTTGAGAGGCGGTCCTCCTCTTCCCTGTCAGAATTATACATTCTCAGGGGGTTTTCTGGATCCTGTCTGAGTCTTGCTGGTTCACAGTCTTGTCTCAGTTTGTCTTGTTGTGTTTTGTTATTCCTTGCAATTATTTCTCTTTTCTGATTAGAGGAAGCATCCAAGCCTTCAAGAGACCCTAGTTATCAATACCAGAGGCCTCTTCCTGGTCTGGGCTGACAGTGTTTACTTTTGTCTTATAATTTATACATACACGCGGCCTGTACAAGGTCAGACCGCGTGTACACGCGTCCTGTCTTAGCTCAGCACGCGTTTGCACGCATGTTGTCTTAGTGACAGTAGCGTGCTTGATAGGCTGCTTTTCAATCAGGGTGGGGCAGTCATCCCCTCCTTTTGTGAGAAGTGTTCCTCTCAGGTGTGTGAGTCTAGGGTTGAACAATCAGTAGATTAGGGTCTCTTACCCTTAGCCTGTTTTTTCTTAGTTGATAGTTGATAGAAAAGATAATTTTTTTGTTTTTTTTGTTTTATGGTTTTTAGACAAGAGTAAGAGTCTTTGCGTTCTTGATTGCCATTGGGTGTCTTTGCTCTGATTCTTTGCGATCTGCGCTTTAAGACATAATTTTTTTTTTCTTGGTTTTAGGCTTGTCGGTATTTTCCCTTTGTTGCTTGATTAACATGTAAATAAAAAAAGAAAAAGAAAAAAACAATCTTTTCATTTTCTTCTTTGTTTGAAGATTGTGTTTCTGCATCAGTAGCTAGGGAGAAGTCTTTTTTTTCATAAGTTTTTGCAGTGCATTTAGAGCATAAGTAGCTTGTAGTCGAGCGAAATTCCTTTATGTTTGCTGCATGAAATCTTAGAAAAATTGAAAAGAAAAATAAGTCTTTCTTTGTGAAAAGTTGTTGATTTTTTCATTTAGTAAAAGTCTTTTGTTTCCAGATTTTTTCATTCGTTTTTTCTTTGAGTCTTTACACATCATCAGTTTCACCTTCATAACCCATGATGTAAAAAATCCCATAAAAGCAACTCTAATTTAAAATCTATTAGACTTTTTGTTTGTAGGGTTCATATACTAGTTCAGGACTAGGGCCTTGGATTAGGTTGGAGATGAAACTCTCCAAGGCCACTCAAAACCAAACATTGGAGTCTGTGATAGGGAGTGTAGAAGTCCAGTTTTGTGGAAGTTATCCGAGACCCCCCTCTAACACAGGGGATAAACACGAGGTCGCGTAAGGAAAGGTAGAGGAGATAACCCCTCCAAAGCCGGACCAAGCGTAGTGGAGAACACATATCGAGGGCTTGTTGTGGGATTCCATCGTTTTCATTTTCCATAGGGCTTCATGGGTCTCGAATCTGTTTGAGGTCCTCAGTTGTCTTCCAGACCATTTTCTCTTGATACCCTTGACATGTTTCGAGCTTGATACCTTGCTCATTGTGGTCTACCTGACTTTCGACTGTACCCGCCTGGTGACTGTTCGCGTGCTGGCAAACTAGTTGCCAATATTTTTAGGGACATCCACAGGTGACTGCAGGGGTATACCGCAGTACCTAGGATAGACATCAGGCCAAACTTTGTAGAGTATACCTGGAGGGTGCTTCCGTATTCGAGTTTCACTTGCACCGGTAAGTTGCTCTAGTGTTGGTTGTTGTAACTGTTCTTCAAAATAGTTAGTGATTGCTTGTCTTATCTCTTAGGGGCTTCTTTTTAGTGTGTGTTACTGTTTGAACATGTAGAATACCTTAGCATGTCTTGGATATTCTCACACAGTGGAGGATCTCGAGCTCTGCTGGTCATGAAGGCTTCTGGGCCTGCCGCTGGTTATACTGGAGCCACTCCTGCGACCATTGAGGCGGACGCTAGACCAACAAGGGTCTTTCGAAGCCACCGGGTTACAAACCATTGTGCCCAAACAACTCCTGGAGGAATCAACCGCCAATATTGGTTCGGTTGACACCCCAACCACTGATACTTGGCCACAAGTTATTGTACCAATTCAATTTTACGATCGCCTGTCAGTGCCTCACACAGCTATGGAAAGAAACGCTGTTACTTCCGATGGGAATTCTTCCATTCCCACCACCGTTTCTACCACAGGAGAAGCATCTCCTAACTTGCCGTCGTCGGTCCGGGCCACCATAGTCTTGGCCACAACTACGTCGCACAGTGGACCAATCCAATCTATTGCGGCGTCCACAACTCCCTTCACATCTAGTGCGATAGGCTCTCCGTTCTCATACGATATGCCTAGTTCGGGTACAAGTCCTGCACTCACTCACTCGACTTTACAGACTTTGGGTCTGGGGGCAGGGAGCTCTAACTCTCTTCTGCAAGGTCAACTTGGGGGAATTCCTATCCCTTTTAATGATTTTCCTTACGCTGGAGGTCATATCTCTCCTTTGTCTCCTTCGCTTGGGGGTCTACATCAGCAGTCCGCCGGGTAGCTTGCACACACTAGTTCATTTGGAGCCGGGAGTCAAGGAACACCTGCGCAAACTATGTCGATCGGTTTGTCACCGTTTGTTTGGAACGAGACATTTGGTAACAACACTTTCGCATCCACCACTTTCCCATCTGGGGGCACTCCCATTTTTGGACAGTCGACTCCGGCGCAGGGTACTATTCCTGCGACGGTGGCACATATAGCAGGACCTTGGAACTCAAGACAAGGATCCATTCCCTCCTCTGGAATGCTGTTCTGGGGTAATTCTTTCCACAGTCAATGGAACCCTGGACAGACTTCTATTCCTCTCCCATCAGGACCGGCATGGGGTAATCCTTCCCAAAGTCCTTCAAACATGATGCATACTCAAAATCTGATGTCCTTTATGGGGAATCATCCAATGATGTCTCCACAGATGAAAAATACTTATGCTAGTCAGGGCCATGGTTTCTACCAAAACCCGGGCCAGCAACCAAACTTTTCCTGGCAACCTGGTGCTAGTCAAACCCTAGGACCCTTTTTCCCAGGCTATCAACAACAACCCAAACTACCATTCCTGGAGACGTTACACTTGCCAGATTTGAAAAGGTTGTTAAATGATCCTATTTGTCATGATCCACGTTAGCCTCCTATGCCAACGAAGTTGGATTCGTACATTCCAAACTTCGAGGCCAAGCCTAACGAAGATCTAGATGATCACGTGACTACCTTCCATCTTTGGTGTTCATCTAACTCGTTAAAAGATGACTCCGTTCAATTGCGATTGTTTCAACGCACTCTTATCAGGAGTGCCACAAAATGGTACATTGAGCTCGATCACTCCAGATACTCTTCCCTTGGCGAACTGGCGATGCCCTTCCTTAACCATTTCCAGTTACCTATGAGATACGACGCTGGCACCGAGTTGCTCGCAAATTTTGAACAGACAAGAACGGACCATATCTTTGATCACATCCAAGAGTGGAGACGTCGGAAGATTCTAATCAAAGTACCAATCCCACCAGCATTCCTGCTTGAGTGGTTCCTTAAGTCTTTGGTCCCACAATTATCCAAAGACGTCGCAACTTTTGGAGTTTTCTCCGAAGAAGATGCCATCATGAGGGCTCAACATTTTGAGCTTATCTATTCTCAGTCTGGTTTATTATACAACATCCTTCCGGATGCACCACAATCGATACTGGATAAAACTAGACAGAGAGATGGACCACATGCCGATGGTATAGTTGGTTCAGCACAAACCAAGCCCTCTGAGCAATTGACAAAGAAATTGCAACAATTATCTATACAACACTCAGCGGCTAGCAAGACTACTGCTTTGGCTGCTCCTCCTACCCAAACATCGGAAGTACACTCCGTGCAGACGACTAACCCAAAGGCCACCCAACAGCCTGAAGGGATGAAAAAAAAACGAAGGAAGGGTAAGGGGGAGAAGAAACCCACTGATAATGCTGGCGAGGGCACCACGAAAAAATGGAAGGCGAGGTATCAGTGCAACTTATGTACGGAAGACCACCCGACCCATCTATGTCCTCGACTTGCAGAGGCCCAAAAATTTGTCACACAGCAACAACAGGCCGTGTTGACTAATCCTTTTCAACATGGGAAAAATTTAACTCAAGCCTCTACAAGTGCCGAAGGGGGAAGCCAAGAACCCTGCCCTCCCCAAAACAATTCCTCATCTGTGAATGTATATATGGTTAGGGGTGATGCTTTAATAATGACTAGAGCACACGACTATAGTAAACCAAGCACCTCTGAGAAGGGTAAAGAAGCTGAGATCCCATCTCTTCCTCTACAGATCGAGAAGACGTTGGGTGAAACCATGACACGCATTCCAAAGGGTGCATTTAAGAAAGGTTCTCACAACCCAAACGCAAGGGCTGCCCAGAATTACTCTGTGGTGGAAGATTTATCACAAACCCGTTGTGTGATGTCTGCTTTGGAGGTCCTCCAAAGCTACCCTACTCAGAGGAAAGCCTTGTTAATTGCTTTAGGCTCTACTGAGACTTGTAACCCAAGTACCATCATGCTAGATACAACCGAATTAAAACCTCGTCTGCCTTACCACGTAGCGCTTCAGATAATAGAGGCTCATCCCTCGAAAACTTTTACATGCAATATCTTTCGCACGGTGGTCGACGAGGGCACCTCGACATGCGTTATGTCACTAGAATGTTGGAAGGCCATTGGCCAACCCTCTTTGTCTCTGTCACGTACTCTCCTCACTACTTTCGATGATCGTTCTTTCCGACCACATGGCATCGTCCCTTCTTTCCCTGTGCATTTAGGAGGGAAGACCGTGTGCGTTGAAGTAGAGGTAGTCGATGCTCCCCTCGACTATAACCTCTTGTTAGGTCAGAGTTGGACTTATGCTATGCAAGCTATGGTTTCTACAGTTTTTCGAGTCTTGTTATTTCCACACGAAGGCCGGATAGTGACCATCGATCAATTGTCCTTCTCTAGACCTGACCCAGCTTTGGGGGCATCCACGGTTCCCATGATTGATAATCATCAACCTGGTGTCGTTAACATAGGAGTTGGTTTGTGCCCATCCTTGATGGGTACCTTCGATTACCCACCTCCTCATGAAAATGGCAAGTTTATGTCTAATCACCACAAGGCTGAGATTTTTCACGTTTCGTCGTTCCGCACGACTTACTTTGAGGATCCATGGATTCTTCCTTCCCCATCAGCCTCGATGGATGAGACACGACACTCCAACATGTCCATTCCCTTGTCGGATGCTGAAGTAGCATACTCTTTAGTCCAAAAAGCTTCAACTAACCCTGATCTGACTCCTGCAAAAGAGTTAGATCCACTTCTAGAGCCTATTTGGGCTTAGGGTTCTCTTGCTAACATCGATTCTTTAGACTTAGTCTTGCCTTATGACGAAGCAGTAATCAAAGCAATGACTAGTCCAGACAAACCTTGGGACGATCTTCATCACAGATCATATTTCCACCCAAAGTTAAGTCGAATCAAAGCAAGAGAATTCACCGTGACTATGACTCGAGATAGGTCTTGTCATACTAATCCCTTAGCTACACACAAGATCTATGCTAAGGGTAATATGGAAACTGTTGCTGAAATGATACCTATCAATATCTCCAAAACCCCTGGCGTCATAGACAATGTTTTTGTTGGAGCATACAACTCCCTCGAGGAGATGCCAGGCATCGACCCACAAAGAGTCTATCATGAGCTACCTTTGTTGTTTTACAAGCTCACTTTGAGATCTGAAAACAACATCTGGAGAGACTGCATTTATTCTTTTCGATCTCATCCAGATTAACTGAGAAAATTAACCATTATGGAGTCTTCTTTAAGCCCTTTTCAGAATCCTTAAAGATGAAAAGATTGCCAAGTGACCCTGTTTCTTCACACTCGTTAAATTGGTCCAGAAGAACGTTCCTTAAATGGGTCTTATTTTAAGCCCTTTTCAGACCCTTTAAACATGAAAAGATTGCCGAGCGATCTTGTGACCTTTCACTCTCGTTAAACTGAAATTTGAAGTCACGTCTCTCCGGCGGTAGTTTACCCCTTTTTTGGTCCGGATGGTCAACTGTATGAACAAAGGTATACTCTATCGAATTCCCATTCTTTAGAAGATTACTCTCAGGTATAATTTTATTCCTTTTTCGGGCCTAAGGGACTAAATTTACGAAAAAGAAACCCCCACGGAGTCCATAGTTAAGCTCTTTTCAGACTCCCTAAATTGAAAAGATCGCCGAGTGACCTTATTCTTTCACACTCGTTAAAATGGTACAGAAGAACATTCCTGACGTAGTCCATAGTTAAGATTTTTTCAGACTCCTTAAAACTGAAAAAATAGCCGAGTGATCTTGTCCTTGTCTCACTCGTTAAAATGGTTTTGAATTGACGTCTAATCGGTGCTAGTTTATCCCTTTTTCGAACCGACTAGACTATTGCCGAAAAAGGTACCCCAGTGGAGTCTCCTTTTATGCTTTTTTCGACTCTCTAAATATGAAAAACTACCGAGCTTCCCTTCTCTGGGCTCGTTAAACTTACATCAAAGGACGTTACCATTGTGTGTTCTATCAACCACATTTGCATACCTTACCCATCAGCCTTGTAACAATGTTCTTCTGCATCTTAACACCTTTGGCCACTGGAGGATTTTTACCGAGTATCATTTACCCAGAACATCAGTCTTGTCCTTGTGCCTTGAGCTTGTATGTTTGCAATACTCGTTCCTCCATTGTAACATAATATTCCTTTATTATTTTTCAAAAATCATCAAAAAGAACAAAAAAAAAAATCAAATATACCCCAAAAAGAGGATGGGAAAGGTATTTTCTTTATTGGCAGCATAATGAGTCGCCCTTGGATGAAGCACATCTGTTTGTTTGATCATCAGACTATGGGATGTAGTACGACCTTAGGAAGGTTTTTCTCACTATATAGATTTGTGTCCTCCACCGTTTGGTTACTCTTCCAAACATATGGGGAGTTTGTGTTGCCTCCTGCTTCGTAGACTTATGATTAATAGATATGCTGCTTGAGTCTTATCACTTGTCGTGCTTTTATCCAAGGGAAGTTTTTCACTGAGCCCGAGTCGACCTCTCTGCAATATGTCTCTTTTCCGCATACTCGGCCATCCTGAACATCCAATCAAGTCTTTATTCGAAATCACTAAAGCCTTCAGTCTGATCATCAAGATTATCAAGTCCATAACCGATGAGCCATCGAAGACCTCTGGGTAGTGCAGTCGTACACTCATATTACACTCCTACCCAAGTTTTAGAAGATTTTGAAGTTGTTGCTCAAGCTCTGAAGTACAACCATCAGGCCGAATCAACTTCTAGGAGATGGATACTCTATATGTATATCTTTTGGATTTCAAGATGTAGCTCCGCTGTGTATTATTCGCGGCTACTCTTTATAGTTATTTGACATGGATCTACAGTGTATTTGATTGGTAGCCATGGTTCTATTTTATCTCGAGCATGGGTATGCCTGCCTCGGTGAGACATTTTTTCTTTTGCAGACGACACCTCCTGATTCTTGATTCTTGGGCTCACTCATTTAGCATATCAATACAGATTGGTAAAAGATTGGTAATATATTTCAGCCATTAGATGCTCTTCTGACCTCACACATTAGGGGGCATGTGTTATAACCCTAAATTTCACCACACATGCTTACCTGGTATTAGGCCAACTCATATCCCTTCATTGCCAAAACATCTGCTGAAAAACCTCTTGGGTCAAGGCCCACACGCCCTACCCCACTATTGCACGAGTGTGAACGCTGGCAGGCCTACTACAGCCCGCGTTTACCTAATAAAACAAAAAAATAGGAAAGGTGCCGATGGGACAAAAAGATATGGGTCAGTTAACTGAAACTCCTGGCCATGCATGGCCGAGAGTTCATCCAAAACCCTAGCTCCTTCTAGCCTATAAAATAAGGGGTAGGGGTACCATTTGGAGGGAAGAAAATTATAGCAAAGAAACTCTGCCCATTTGCTGAATCCATTGTCCCAACACTTTGGCCTTTCCTCCAGCCTAAGGAGAATTAACGCAAAGCAGTTGGAGGACAAAAGAAGAGGAGGAGCCCAGGATCAGGATCAAGGAGCGGTGGCGAGTATTGACTTTGATTGTAAGTTGATTCATTTTGAAAATAATAAAAGAATACTTTTCCCGTCCCAATGCATGAGTTATCTATGATTTTTTTAATTTATGCTTAATTTCTAACCCTCAAGTAGAAAAGTAGCATGCATGTATAGTGTTTTGTCTTGATTGCAGGATTATCTTTGGAAGGAGCAGCACAAGTAAGCGGGAAAAGCGCAACGGAGGATCTACACCAAACATCAGTAAAAAGGTTAGTAGTTTATTTCCATGCATGTATTTTTAAAGAGGGGTTTAAGTTTTGGGTGGTAGGTTAAAAAGTAATTTCTTTACGGTCAAAATCTGCATGCAAGTATGACCCTAGTTTGCTAGTCCGTCGGGTATTTTTCCCAACAACACACATAGAAGACACACATGTGGAGTACCTCCTGAGCTAAGAAGTGTTGGCCCTTGGTTATGGAAGGAAGATAAAAACAAGGAAGAAAAGGGAAAAGACAAACTTCACGGAAGACACAGTGACTGATACTGGGTCGAAGTGAGAAAAAGAGGAGAAAAGATGGAGCAAAGCTCGAGAAAGAAAGTCGTTGGATGAGGAGACTGGGGATGACAGATAAGAAAGGAATAAGGATCATGGATGACTCAGAAAGAGGAAAATCCACCATTAGATGCTTTGGAGCATCACACGATAAGGAAGAAAAGACAGGCTGGCGAAGCCCTGAAAACACGAGACAAGTTGACCTAGGGTTTTGGACACTTAGGTTTCGGCCTAAGGATGTCGATGAATGGTTGTAAAGTATAAATAGAGGTCTAAAGGGCCTAGGTTGGGTCGGTACTTTGAGTTGATGTGTTGTTGTTGTTACTGTTGATATTGAGTTGGTCGAGAGAAGAGTCTTGTGAGAGAGAGAAGTGTTGAGTACAAGAGCCTTCTGGATTGTAAGTTCTTTAGCAGGGTGCGAAGATCAAACATGCATCTAGGTGTGTAGGGAAGGGAGAGAAAGAGGGGAGAAGAGAAGATCTTCTAGCTAAGAGCATAGAAAAGAACTATATGCTTTACATCAATATAATATAGCACAGTTTTGTGGACGTAGCCCTAGAGAGAGGGTGAACCATGTATATTTTGTGTTGTGTATGATTGGTATTTTATATTTGTCCTTCATATACTGTTATTGCATTGCTAAGGTAGATATGATAGATGCATGGAGTAGATCAAGATGATAAGTTATATATGAATGTTGTGTTGTTTTTGTGTTAGATCCACTTGATATTTCCATTGGTTGTAGACATCTTTGTCCTGCAACCCCCTCATAGCTGCTTCAGGTGAGACTGCATCTACTTCAAAGGTGTTACCGAAAGGTCCAATACCTAGGGCTTATTGGTGTGCTCTTGGAGCTGAACCCTGGGTCTACCTCTGTGCCAACAAATGGTTCTATTGTTGGGACAAGAATCTTTGTGAGGGAATGTAAAGGTGGTTTCCATCGAAGACAGAAAATCAAAAGTGGATAGAAGATCAATAAAAGGACTTTTCTGAATCCCAGAACAAGAACCCTAATCTTAGTTTAGAGGACTGGTTTGAGAAGCATATTTTTACTGATATACATGAGCTATTATTTGGAGGAATCCATCAAGAGCTATACGAGTGGCTAGCTAGATTATCCGATACCCAGTTCGAGATCCGATCTAGACTTCCTGTGGTATGGACATCAGAGTTGATCAAGAAGG
The DNA here is from genome assembly GCA_000966675.3 of Picea glauca. NCBI lineage: Eukaryota > Viridiplantae > Streptophyta > Pinopsida > Pinales > Pinaceae > Picea > Picea glauca. Next base: position 32,865 of record JZKD02S2003442.1, on the reverse strand, counting down.
TCAAGGAAGCTAATAACACCATATCATGAGCAGTAGATCATTGGTTTGATAGTACCATTGGAGGGTACATCACAAAGTTTGTTGTTGACAAGGTAGAGTCATACAACCAAGCTGAGAGATATTTCTTTAAGGGACCCAGAGGAAATTTTTTACAATTCTTGAAGCTGAGACTCAAGATGTTGTTGCATGAGAAGAACATATTGAATATACAATAGATTGGTTGGATCCAGAAAGGATAATGTTCAAAAATTCGGATAGCGACAATGACACAGAAGTTGGACGTATGTGTAGTGGGAAAGTGTTCAGAGAATTCCATGTTGCAAACTTGTTTAAGAATAACTACAGGGAGGAGGGTTTCTACAGTCTAGAAGAAGAAGATCTGATGGACAAAGAACATTCAGAACCCACCGAGACAGAGGAAGGACAAGTTGAAGATCTTCACAGAGGAGGACCTAAAGACTCAGAAACTATGTAGACCATTGAAGTAAGTACTATTATCCTTCATGTTGATTCAATATTAAGCAACCAGAGTAATCCCAGTTACCAGTGTGTCCAGAGCACTGTCCATAGTATCCCACCACATATTCAGTCAAGAACCCTAGTAAGATCTATGGCAGATGAGATGAGACTTCCTATCTTTAGGGGAGATGGATTTGAAGATCATGATCAACACTGGTTCCTGTGTGAACTTGTATGGAACATTAAAAATTTCACAAATGAAGCTGTCAAAAGAACCCAGTTCAGTACAACTCTCAGAGATCGCACACTGAGTTGGTACATGAAATTTGTCCAAGGACTTGGACAACCTAAGCCATTGAATAAGATAAATAATGCGCTGATTGCATAATTAAAGAAACCTAAGACAGAATCCCAATGTATCACATAGTTGAAAGAGATCAAGCAAAAGGTGACTGAACCTATGTGGGAATTCGATCAGATATTTAAAACCTTGACAGGCTGATTAACTTTCCAGATCCTAGATGAACAAAACAAAGAATGGTTCATTGTTGCCCTCCTACCACACATAAGAGTTCCCCCGATGAAACAAAATATTTCTTCGCAAATTGAGGCATTGGATATCGCCATGAAGCTTGAATCAACCCCTATGGGGGAATCCATCTCATGTATGAGTCAGATCCCGAGTTAGCTAACTAGTTTGTCTCTGCAGGTCGAGGATATGAAGAAAGACAAGGGAAAATATAAAAGAGAAGATATATGGTGTGTCAGATGCATATTGGAAGGTCATGAAAATAAACAATTCCCTCTATCAGTGAATACTGGGCTTCAAGAGCTCTGAGCCCCTTGAAGCAAGTCACCTTACCTTGGTGCGAGGTATGCAGAAACAGACATCATACTGGTGAGTGCTATTATATGCAAAAGTATGTCTAGACACCTACAAATTTGTACTGTACATTTTGTAAGTCTGTAAGGCATGATTATAGGGATTGTAGGGCTTATGATCTCATGCATGAAAGGTCAAGAGACATATATAAGATCTAAGGCAAAGTATAGGAAGAAGGAAATGCTACGCAGTATAGCTCTCCTGGGAGAGGAAACGTCAATCCTCACGGTGGATTGAGAGGAAGAGGATGAGGAGGATGAATGGGTCGAGGCCGAAGACAGATCATCTGTTATAACTGTGCACAACTAGGGCACCTTACAAGGGATTGTTAGAACCCTTGTACCACTTACAACTACTACAACTCGTTTGACCATGTTATAGAAAATTGTCCTGTGGTGCTAGCTAAGCTTCGGGAAAGATGAGGACCTCAACATAACTCACAACTGCAATTGATCTATGCTAAACCCCGTCGGAGGAGACCCTAGAGTCACCGTTATAACCAAAGGAGGCGCTGTTACAAGAGAAGATAGACTGACCCAAGGGAAGATTACAAAAGATTTAGAAATCCAGAAAGCTGTAGAGAAGACCCAAGCCTTTCATGTAAAGAAAGAAAGACAAATATTTGAGGAAGCACGGAAATAATTTAGAGGAGACCAAGGTTATTCATAAAAGACAAGACCAGAAGTAAGAGAGTATGGGATGCCTCACACATTTGATCATTCTACTTCGACAAGATAAGGAAAATAGGTAAGAAAGCTCATGGAAGTTTTACATACTTGTATTAAGTTGATTCAGGATGAAAGCACTGTACAAGAGTTACAAAATTTAATCAGACAATATGAGATAGGAAAGATAGATCCCTTACTGAATAGGGAAGTACACCAAATTGGTAAAAAGAGAAGGACAAATAAGGAATTACATTTGAATGATCAAATAGGAGAGTATGCGATAGACTATGTGGTCCTCGACTTAGGGTCGGAGGTCAATGTCATGACGAAGAAAACTTGGGCACAGATGGGAAAACCAAAGTTGATCTATTCCCCTCTCAGGCTTAGGATGGATAATCAATAAGCTATCAGACCATTTGGATGATTGGATCATGTCCCTGTGGACATCTAAGGAGTAAGAACATTTGGAGATTTCGAGGTAATTGAAATAGTTGATGACAATTTCCCTTACCCCGCGCTGTTGGGAATTGACTGGGCCTTCAATAACTCTATTGTTGACTTAAAGAAGAGACGTATGACTTTTGAAGGTGATGGTATTAGGTTCATTGTACCTTTATATCCTGATGAAGGTCAGCGATACACAAAGCCCATCAGAGAAGAAGACTATGCATATACACTAGAAATCATCTACAAGCTAACCGCCAGACAACAAGATTACATTAATCCTATAGCCGATGGGAATCTAAGCTAGAGAAGTGAGAGTGCATGTTCATCATATTCAGAACAAGCACGGGAGAACTAGCAGAATAATATGTATGAAGTATCGACAATAATATGTTCTATATTAACCTGAGAAGTTCACTGGATTGGGACAATAATAAGTAACTTACCCACATTTGATGGTTTGAATCCTTTAGAAACCTTCTTATTGGAATTTGAGGAGAATGTACCAATACAACATAGATTATTAGCCATGGATGAGGCCCTGAAATCCACACCAACGATATGGTGGGGGACGCATAAAAGTAATATCACAGACTAGACACAATGTCGTACTTTGATGACAACGCAATTCTCGGCACAAGTAGAAGGCTGAAAAGATCGCTACATAGGTCGAAGCTTCCCAAAGGACCATGTGCGAAGCTGCAAAGAGGCTTGGAGTGACATTCTGTAAGAACAGTGGGTACACAAATTCATCAACACGCTAGACACGAAACCTATCAACTGGTACCTCCAAGTAGAGCTGCGCCTCATCACTACAGATTGGGAAGGTATGACTCAAAATTTTGTAACTACATTCCTGTTTGAAAGTCAATTTCTGTCAGTAGATCAAGAATTACATATTGTGAGACAGAAATTATTTGAGGAGGTATCCAACCTTCCCTTAGAACAAGAAGAGGATGAATGGACTGTGCCTCTCCAGAAACTACAAGGCTATTACAACATTAATGTAGATGAAGACAATGATCCGAGGAAAGTAAACATCATAGTAGCAGAAGGCCAAAGAGATGTGGAAGGACCAAGAGTTGAGATACCATTCATTGGACAACCAATTAAGATTAAGAAATTCAATATTGGAACAGAGGAGACATTGAAGCTTTCCAATGTCCAAGATTATTGGGATGTTTCCACCATTCACAAGATTATTGAGTTACTACACGAGTATCAGGACTTGTTTCCAACCAATTTCACTGATATGAAGGGCATTAAAGGGCCTATGGGAGAGATGAGGATTCCCTTAAAGCAAGATGATAGACCGGTCAAACAGAGACCATATAGATTGAACTCCAAATATAAGGAGAAAGTGAAGATTGAGCTTGACAGTGTTGGGTATGTGTTATATTCTTTGCATGTGTGTATGTGTGGGTGCGTCAGATACGACAATTTGTTTTTTGGCGGTTTTTTCTATTTTTAGCGGATTTGTAAATTAATCCCGGATTAAGGGATTAGGGTTTTGGTATCTACATAATACCTAAAAACATTGTATATATTGTATGGTGAATGGTGAAATTCGATATAATGAAAATAAGAAAGGTTTTCCCGGTTGAGGGTTTATGGTATAAAATTTCTTTGTACTCTGTGTATGAGCCATTGATTAATTTTTGTATTTCTTAAGAATCTATATGCATTGCTTTACTTCACAGGTTTAACACTTACATGTGGTATCAGAGCTCGCTTTTGGCTTTAGAGGGACACCTTTGTTGCTGAGAGTTTGGATCGGTTTTGATAGATCAAGTTTATCTTGGGTCTATGATAAACCTAGGTTTAGTGGGAGATTTTGCAGTGAATATTCGAGTAAAGAAAGCGGAATGGTGAGCTCATCTAGAATTGATATAGAGAAGTTCAACGGTAAAAACTTTGAGCTATGGAAGCTCAAGATGGAGGACCTTCTTGTAGACAAAGAACAATGGATCGCTATGGATCCTGGTACACAGCTTACTAGTACACCATCTACAAGCACACATGCTACTGGTACATAACCTACCAATACACAAACTACTAGTACACCAGTTACTGGTATGTCAGAGGAAGATTGGGACAAGTTGGACATAAGAGAAAGGAGTACTATTCGACTCTGCCTGGCAGATTCGATGTTGTTGAATGTCTCAGGGAGAATTTACAGCCAAGGAACTATGGGATAAGTTAGGGAATTTATATCAATCAAAGTCCCTGGTAAACAAGTTGTTTCTTTGAAAGAAGCTGTATCATATTATGATGGAAGATGGAGATTCTGTGACATAACATCTAAATGCATTTAATACTCTGGTAAGTCAACTTGGATCCGTTAATATTATGATTGTAGAAGAAGATAAGTGTATTACTTTTTTATGTTCTTTGCGAGACTCTTGGGATAATCTGGTTATAGAAATAGGTAGTACCACTCAATCTACATTGAAGTATGAGGATGAAGTTGCATCCTTGTTATCTGAAGAGATGAGGTGAAAAAGCATGGATGGTCACAACACAGATGCTTTATTTGTAAGAGGGCGTACCCAAGACAGGAACCCTGGTAAGCCTTTGGGATGGAGATTTAAATCTACAGGTAGATCTAAGTCTCCAGGAAAATCTTTGAGGATATGCTAAAAGTGTGGTAAAACAGGGCATTATAAGAAAGATTGCAAGTCTAAGAAGGTTCAAAAACCAAAGGGGTCTGATAGTACCTCTTCCACGGAGGTGAAAACCTCCACTGAAGAAGGAGGTGATGTTTACCTAGCATCTACAAGTACACATGCAGACCATGGTGTATGGTT
>JZKD02S2003442.1:0-12495 GCA_000966675.3 Picea glauca | reverse complement strand
TATGGGTTTATCCTATGTGTGGTTTATAACTGTCTTTATATTTATGGTATTGCTTGGATATGATGCATGTATATGTTTATTGTTATTTCAATATGAATCTTTGCATTTGCAGAATATATTTGTCTATTTACATTTTATATATAAAGTTCTGCAAGAGTTCTGTGTGTACATCTTTTAATTGCAAGCAGTTCAAAAATTTTATGTGGCATAGCTCAGTTGGATGTTGGGTATGTTACAGTATGGTATCAAAGAATGAAATCTTTTTCTAGAGTAGCATGGCCCGACCTGGGTGGTCGGGGATGTTACAGTATGGTATCAGAGCCTCGGTTTTCAAAACTGAGCCTGGATGGTCCGAGCAAGTTGATTTTAAGAGAAATTTTATAGAGGATTGATTTCAAAGTGGCCAAATCTCAAGTTACAGAGCATCCATGGTAAAAATTAGAAGCAATTGCATGGAATTGGGAAAAAGTCTAAGTTTTTGTTGTTAAATCCATGGGAAACTTGAGAAATTCGGCCATGTGGTGAGATATTCTTGACTTACTATCTGTTCTAGCAAATTCCGATCTGGAATTGGTCGAATTTGAACTTTCAGTGAAGCCATAATAGTTGGAGAGACATTAGTTGATTAAAATTCTCAATTTGTGAATTGTGTTTGGGAAAAATTCATTATAGAAATATCAAACAACAAATATTTGTTGTTGCAGAGGTTGAATTGGTGTTACCAGGGTGAAATTTAACATATTTCATAGTTGCAGAATGTCTACAGTAAAATGCGGAAAAAGTTAGGAAAAAGCCCCAATTTCTGCAACATCATTCATGAGGAATTGATGCGCATAAAAATGAATGTACACAGGTAGGCACACTAAAAATGCATGTTGCATAGTGATAATCTTGTGATATGCAGAAAAATATTGGTGTGCGGATCTCTGCGCTAAAATTTCACGCCGCACGAAGACATATTGGTGTGCAGGTGTGCACAGTAAAATTTGGTGTCGCACGGAGAAATATTGGCATGCGGGTATGCGTGCTAGATATAACATTGCATGGTGCGTATTGAGTGATGCATGCATAATACTGACACGCAGTGTGGATACACATAATATGGTGTGCACGGTGTCAACATAGATAACAATGGGGCATGTGGTGTGCGCAGTATTGGCAGAGTGCAGAGGAATTTTGTTGGTGAGCACACAATGTGGGTATATGTTGTCACACGGCAATTTAGTTAATGGTGCATGCAAAGTATTGGTGCGTGGTGGGGGCATACTAAAATTTGGCATGGTGCAACGCGTAGAGTGAAATGCATGCGAAATATTAGTGCATGACACAAAAATGGCTTGCGACACAAAAAATTGCATGCAACATGTATTAGTGCAAGAACCAAAACTATGCACACTGGATATTGGTGCACGACAAAAAAGTAGTGCGAACCAATTATTGGTGCGACAGAGAAGTGATGCACAATGGTTATAGGTGTGCGGAGCATGAATTACCTTGCAGTGTCACTGCGCATGCTAAATATGGGTATATAGGTAGAAATTTGCGCGAATTTGTTTGGATCGCGAACAACAACAGAAAAATAGCGAATTTCCATGACATTTTATATTGTTCGTACGTCATCTTTTTGCAATGCGTTTTTGAGGCCCTTAACAAGGTTTTTAGCTTCTCAAAAATGATGAGAATAGAGTTTATCAAGGTACACTTTGTCTCTACATCTCAAATAAAATATCCCAGAGAGAGATTTCTAATGGTGTAAATCATTTGTCAAATGAAGCTTTTATGAGAAAGTTACAACACAAACAGTGGATGGTAAATTTTAAGACCCAATTAACTTCAAAGAACCATAACTTTCTTCTCAAGACTCAGAATTGAGCATGGGAGAAGGCGATGGAAAGTTGTTGGATAGTAGAATATAAATATTCACCTAGAAAATTGATTTGAGCATTCAACTTTTCAAGAAATAAAAATAAATAATTCTTATATATTATTGAACTAGAGTGGTTCATATTTTTCATGAAATTGTTGAGTCAGTTAACCTAACAAAGTTTTCTTGGCTGCACATTTTGCAGAGTTAACAAAAACTTAATTAGATCAGGATCATCATAGAGCCCAAAGGAATGGAATATGCACAAGGGACTTATATCCAGGAAGATGAGGGATGGATGTCCATTTGGGCATTGAAGGAACAAACTCCAATGGACATGGAGGAGGAAGGGATGAAAACATGAATATGGTAGAGACCATTAAAAATTTGTGGAAGGATGTCCAAAGCCATAAGGATGATAATGAAAGGCTTATGAGATTCAAGGAGTAGCAAGAGGACTTCAAGATAAATTTAATGCAGAGCTTGAACATAGTAGAAAATAATTTGGATAAGGAGAGTGGCTCAAGCAAATTAGGAAGTCACAGGTCTCCTGATGAGAAAAGAAGAGGAAGAAGTGTTAGTAGACATCACCATTAATCCCCGAGGAATTACAATAAATGGGCACACAATAGCTCAAGTCCATCACCTGTCAAGAAGCATAAGAGGTTTAGGGTGGATGAGCTATGAGGTGAAATGAACAAAATCAAACCTCCTACATTTGATAGTGAGCACAAGAAGGAAGAATATGTAGAGACATGGATTCTAGGCATGAGAAAGTATTTTCAATTGCATAATTATTCATCTCATACAGAAGGAAGAATTTCCATCTATCAACTCAAGGGAAAGGCATCCATGTGGTGGGATCAACTTGTGTAGGTGCAACACATTAAAGAGAAAAGTGTTACTTGGAGGGGATTCAAGACGTATTTTGAAAAAAAATAATTGACTAAGAGATACTATGACAAGAAAATGAAAGAGTTTTGTGAACTCAAGCTTGGGAGTATGACCATAGATGAATATGAAATAAGGTTTTTAGAACTGCTGAAGTATGTTTCTTTCATCAAGGATGAGATAGTTAAGATTCAAATGTATTTGAGTGGATTGTCATCATTCATCAATGAAAAAATACAGTATGATGATCCCAAGACATTGGAGGAGACCATAAGGTGAGCTAAATGACTATCTGATTAGAAAAAGGCAAGGCCAACTTTCCAAAAATCTTGGGAAGACAAAAATAAATTCAAGATGGATCAAAGGAAGAAGGGAACTAAGCCACCATTCTTCAGAAATAATCCCTAGGGACAACCAACTTATTGAGAACCCATAATGATTGAGATAGGGGGTCAAAGGCAAAGGAAACCACCTATTCAATGTTGGAGTTGTAAACAAGATCATATGTTCAGAGATTGTCCTCACAGATGTGAAAAAGTGAGAAATGTTCACAATGCACATCAAGCTGAAGCAGTGGAGGACATGGGAAAAAATGTACCAAGAATCTATGCAGCCCTGGACAACAAGAAAGAAAAGTAGCAGTCACATATGATTGAAGTGGAAGGTACGATCAACAACCAAACCATTTCTATTTTAATTGATTCAGGAGATAGTCATAGTTATATAGATCCTAAGAAGGTGGAAAGTTTTCATTTTTCAAGAAGCAAGCATGGAAAATCTTGGTTGGTGCAGCTGGCTACTGGAGCCAAAAGAAAAGTTAATGAGATGGTTAAGTCATGTCTTATGGACATGAATGGATTGAACACCGGGGTAGATTTGAACATCTTGGCTTTAGGTTCCTATGACATTCTAATTGGGATGGATTGTTTGGACCAACATCATGCTATCCTAGACTGTCATAACAAGAAATTTACTTTATTGGATGAGAAAGGGAACCTAAGGAAAGTGCAGGGAATTCCCAGGGAAGTAACTATCAGAGAAATTTCAGCATTGTAGCTGAAGAAATGTTACAAAAAAGGGTGTCAAATATTTGTAGCTCATATGGAAGGGACACCTAAAGATAAGGTGTCAAATTTGGAAGATAATGTAGTCCTGGAAGATTTTGAGGATGTATTCAAGGAGGTATCAGGACTAATCCCAAAGAGAGATATTGATTTCTCTATAAATTTATGCCTGGAGGATCTCTAGTGTCAAAGACTCCTTATAGAATGAGTACACCAGAGCTGAAGGAGTTGCAAATGCAGCTTGAATAAATTATGAAGAATGGGTATATATGCCCAAGTGTGTCACCTTGGGGTGCCCCAGTCTTGTTCATGAAGAAGAAATATGGAACATTAATATTGTGCATTGATTTCAGATAGTTAAATAAAGTGACTGTAAAGAAGAAGTATCCTCTGCCAAGGATTGATGATCTCTTTGATCAATTGAAGGATGAAAATATATTTTCAAAGATAGATCTCCGGTCAAGATACCATCAGGTAAGGATTAAAGAGGAAGATATCAACAATAACGCCTTTACGACAAGGTACGATCATTATGAGTTCACAGTGGTGACATTTGGGTTGTCAAATGCATCAATTGTTTTCATGTGCTTAGTGAATGGTGTTTTTCAAGAATATTTAGACAAGTTTGTCATTGTCTTTTTGGATGACATCCTTGTATATTAAAATTCAAAAGAAGATCATGAACATCATTTGAGGATGGTGTTGCAAGTATTAAGGGAGCATCAATTGTATGCCAAATTCAGAAAGTGCTCATTTTATCAGAAGCAAATTCATTATTTGGAACATATCATTTCAAAGGATGGGATAACAGTAGATCCTGAGAAGATATAATCCATTAGAGAATGGTCAGTACCAAAGAATGTGACAGAGGTTAGGTCATTCATGGGCCTTGCAGGCTACTATAGGAGATTTATTGAAGTATTCTCAAAGATTGCACACCCAATCACTTCCTTACAAAAGAATGGTGTGAAGTTTTAGTGGACATTGGATTGTGAAAAGAGTTTCCAACACTTGAAACAATTATTAACAAGTGCTCCAATAACAAGGATTGCAAACCCAAATGAAGACTTCATTGTATGCATAAATGGATGTAAAGAAGGACTTGGTAGAGTCCTCAGTCAAAATGGGTTTGTTATGTGTTATGAATCAAGGAAGTTGAAGGAGCATGAAAGACATTATGCCACTCATAATTTGGAGTTGGAAGTGATAGTACATACCTTGAGGAAATGGAGACATTAACTCATGGGGAAAAGTTTTGAACTGAGGACAGACCATAATGGTCTGAAATATTTATTCAATCAACCAACTCTAAATGCTAGGCAAAGCAGATGGTTTGAATTTACCAGTGAGTATGAATTTGATATAAAGCATATCAAGGGGAAAGAGAAAAAAGTGGCTGATACACTCAACAGAAGAGTGCATGAATTGCATGCTATATCCATTAGCTTGTACCAATCAGATTTGAAAGAAAAAATTATAGAGGCTGCAAATCAGATTTGTAATACAAGCAATTAGTGGAAAAATTACAGCAAGTTAATTTGCAGCAGAAAATTGAAGAATATAAGCTACATAATGATGAAATTCTCATGTACAGGGGAAGAATTTATGTACCAAATTCCCATGAATTGAAAAATCTGATATTGGGAGAAATGCATAATATACCTTATGATGGGCACCCAGTCTATCAAAAAGCTATTGCAGTTGTAAAAAACCAATATTATTGGCTAGGCATGAATAAAGAAGTTGTGGATTTTATTGCCAAATGTTTGGAATGTCAAAAGGAAAAGGCTGAGCATAGAAACCCAGCTGGTTTTCTACAACCATTACCCATTCCTAAGTGGAAATGAGAAGTTGCAACAATGGATTTCATCACCAAAATTCCTAGAACAAACAAGCAACATGATTCTATCATGGTAGTGGTGGATAAGCTTACTAAAGCTGCCCATTTTATTCTAGTTAAACTCACTCACAAGGCAGTGAACATTTTTTATGTTTATATGAGAGAAATTGCTCTATTACATGGTATACCCAGGACAATTGTGTTTGACAAAGACCCAAAATTTACCTCAAATTTTTGGAAGGGATTATTTAATGGATTTGGAACAAATTTGAATTTTAGCACAACCTATCATCTAGAATTAGATGGACAAACAAAGAGGGTGAACCAAGTGATTGAGGGTATGTTGAAGATGTATGTGATGGATAAACCATAAAAATGGGAAGACTACCTACACTTAGTAGAGTTTTCTTAAAACAATGGGTACCAAACATCTCTAAAGATGAGCCCATTTGAGGCACTTTATGGAAGAAAGTGCAACACACTGGTAATTTGCGATAACCTAATAGATAGAGTAGTGGTTGGGCCAAATTTACTTAGGGAAATGGAGGAGAAAATGTTGAAAAAAAATAAAAAATTAAAGGCTTCCCAAGACAGGAAGAAAATCTATGCTGATAAGGGAAGAAATCACAGGGAATTTAAAGTTGGGGACCATGCATTCTTGAAAGTGAAGGCCAAAAGAAGTTCCTTGAAGTTGGGAAATTGTTCAAAGTTGGCAACTCACTATTGTGGGCCATTTGAAATACTAGAGAGGATTGGTCTAGTAGCTTATATGATTTCATTGCCTAGATCCATGTCTGTTCATAATTTATTCCATGTATCATTACTCAAGAAATACATACTTGATGCTAATCATGTTATTGATTGGAATGTGATTCAGGTGGAGAAATAAGGCACTTTCCAAGGACATTCAGTACGCATTCTGGACCAAAAAATCAAACAACTCCACAATCGAACCGTAAATCTTGTAAAGGTCCAATGGACCTGGTATGGTCCCGAGGACACTACTTGGGAGTATGAGAATGCAATGTGGGCATAATACCTGTATATTTTTTAGGATTTTTGAAAATTTTGTTGTATATGTGTACATAACGCACTGTGGACAATGCATAAATAAAGGGAGGGGATTGTAATACCCGTATGCCGAACCCAATTATAAATGTAAAATGAAAATGTACTTAATTTGGTTAGCTATTTGATATCATTTTTGTATGCACCTTCCATGGTATAGTGCATGCATGTACTAAATAGTAAAATGATGAAGTGTGCACATTGTAGGATAATGTGTGCAACAACTTAAGTGCATGCGATTTTGAGGCTAGGGAGCCTTTTTGTATATGTTGTGTTTTATAGGCTGGTGAGCTAATTTTGTGATGATTAGGCTAGAGATCCTAGATGATAAAGGCGAATGATCATATTTTTGTATATGTCTAATCATTAATATAAACAACATCGTTGCGTGCAGACCGATCACGACAAAGGAGTATGGGGGACTAAACTCCACTAGTTAGGGAAAGAGGGAGGGATAAAACTTAAGAAAAATAGATAATATAGGGAGCTTAAGACAAAAATGAATATTATATTAATATTTCTTAAGTATAAAGTATGGATAATTATTTTAGCCTAAGTTCTAATGTTGGGGACAAGTGGGCCAAAGTAGATCCAAACATGACAAGTGTCAAGTCGGGAACATGCATACATATAGTTTGGACTTAGTTCATTTTCCATCATTCAGTAATCCATTCAATCATTCCAGGATCATTCACTCACTCAGTCATTTCTCTTATGTACCTTCCTGTCATTGTACCTAAACCTGTATCTGTACCCATACATGTTTGTGTACCTGGTTAGTTTGGGAGATGGATTAAAGAATTGGGTTGTCAGGCCCATGTGATATTGAAGAGGCAGGTTTCCAGGCCTGTGAGCAATATCTCAAGGTGAGAGAATTGTTAGGAATTGATTTTTGAAGTTGCTAAATTGCAGCTACAAGGCTTTGAGACTTCCTGTTCGACCTGTTGTTGAAGCCCAGAAAGGAAGTGGGGTAGTCGAGGGACTGCTGATCAAAGAAGGGGAACACTTCCTGGGGTGGGACAGGCATGTGGGGAATGAGGGACCGTAGACTGTTAGTTTGAGTTGGCACCTGTGACAGAGTCTTTCCTGTTGTATATGATACATCATCCTGGTTAGGAATCTCTTTACCCAGTTGGAGTTTAGTCCCAGCTCGGGGGTGACCCACTGTTGAGAGTGATGAGTAGTGTGGTCTAAGGCTGGGAGGTTCGTGGAAGATCTTCACGCAGTTGGTGAAATTCTTACCAAGATAATTTTCAATTGTGTGATAAATTACATTCTACATTATTATTTATGTGTTTATTTTTATGGGTTTATCCTATGTGTGGTTTATAATTGTCTTTATATTTATGGTGTTGCTTGTATATGTTTTTTGTTATTTCAATATGAATCTGTGCATTTGCATAATGTATTTGTCTATTTACATTTTATATATAAATTTCTGCAAGAGTTTTGTGTGTATATGTTTTAATTGCATGCAATTCAAAACTTTTATGTGGCATAGCTCAGTTGGACACTGGGTATGATACAATATGGTATAAGAGAATGAAAGTGTTTTCTGGAGTAGCATGGACTGACTTGGGTACCCGAGGATATTACAAACATTCTCCTCATATCTATCTTCCTTCTGTCCACTATTATGAGATCCCTCCCAGATCTCCTCCTGAGTGAAATCTTCCCAGAGTCTAGTCCAATATGGAAGATTCTCACAACCCACCACACACTTCATGAAGATGTCCCATTCCTTGGTGAATACTTTCAAGCCTATCCTCACCAACTCTAAATTAGATACGACCTCCCCAACTGCATCCAACTCATATTTAACTTGAGTTACCCGTGTAAGATAAAAATACACAGTCTCCCCCTTACCCATATTGGTATCATGCAACTTAGCCTTCAAGGCCATCTTCCAGTTTTCATTCTTCACCTCAAATAAGTTCTTAAGTGCATCCCACATCTCTTGGGATGCATTATTTTCAGCCAAGTGTGGAATAAGGTTGTCCTTCACCCCATCCAAAATAATCATCTGATCTTTGGCCTCGTTTACCTCATGCAAATCCAAAGCAATACGATCTCCTATGGGAGCCACAACAACATAATTGACATAGTTCCAAATCTTGTTCTCCTTGAGAACAAAAGACATTTGGACCTTCCACTGCAAATAGTTGGAAATGACATCCAACCGATCCTCAAATCTAATGCATGCAGGCATATTCCCTGTCACTATTCAAAGAAAAACAAACAACATATTTCCCCCTTCAACCCTTGCCCAAAAATCTCACTGCTCACTATTACTCAGAGCCCAGCTCTCATACCGTGTTGAAATTAAAATGACAAAATCAACAAGACTAACTTTTGTCATACACTTAGCAACCAAGAGATAATTGTCTTCTATGAACTCTGAAATTTCTAAACCCACATTCAAAAATTACCATAAGAAGAAATACACAATGCTAAGCAATTGTGCAATGGAATAAACACAATGAACAACAACCATTCAACTCAGAAAAAATTAAGAAATTTAGGCAAATGCCATGGAAAAATCCAATGTGGGGAAACCCAAAGAGAGACAAATTTTATTAGCTTCAGGAAAGATACATCGGCAACAATAATGCGTTTACAACCAAGATAAATAACTTACAACACCCAAAAGTCCCAAATTTTTACCCCGATTTCTATGCCTAGAAAATCCTTACTGTTGTACAAATTTTCCCTCTTTTAGCACCTTAAAATATGTGCCAACTAACATCTATACGAAAAAAAAAATAAAACTTTCCTCTTCACCAACAAAAACACTAGAAACGTTGCCTCAATTTGCATGCAACAAGATGCCTCGATATCTGTGCCATCCCAACCTATTGTACAACTTGTATGAACTATACATATTCATACAATATGACCTCTCTAACATCAGAAAGTTCCAACACTCTCACACATAAACTTCCCTTGGGATATTCTCCCAATCTCTCTTGGGAAATGTGCCCTCATTGCTACCCTCTTCCTATGATCTCAATATCTCTCAGAAATCTCTATCAATATCCTCTCATTGTGTATTGCACATTACCCAATGCATTCTCTTATAATCTTAAGGTGACCCTTCACCTTCTCCAACTCTATATCTAATGCCAAGATCTAATCTTTCCTTTACAATATTAAGGGTCATGATTCATTCCCTCCAAAATAAATCACTTAAAATATTAAACTAAATTTTCAGTTTATAACATAAGTGAACTTTATGAAATAAAGTCACTTTAATATCAGAAGGTACACTTTATTAAAAAGTCACTTTAATAAAAGAACCACTTTATCACAACTTTATAAAAACCCATTACAAAGTCAAGTGTCTAGTAGTGTACGTACAAGGTTACTTACAGATACAAGACACACATGCAGAGTACCTCCTGAGCTAAAAATCTAACTCTCCCTCTTCGTGAGGGATGTACTTTCTTCCATCAACATCTTAGGTCCCATCACACTATGCTTAATAGGAGTTCCCTCTGAACCTGGATCCATCCTCAACACCTGCACAAAACGTGAACTAGAATATCTTCTCCTAACAACCACTCTGAACCTTGAGGTCCTAGAAGAATCCACTCCACCCTGAGCATCGATTCAATCACACTAGTTGAGCCTCCTTCCAGTGCTCAGAAGAGACTCCCTCTCTTCTCTTAGAATGCAAGACTAAATTCTTGGGCCCACCGCAGTAGCAGGAGCCTCCTGCTCCTCATCCAACATTGAATCATATCCTGAAGGTTGTCCTCACAACATGTACAACTTTTCCACCTGATAACCAATCAGCTGTGGTTCCACCAGGTCTTCTCCCTCCTTGTAGATAAGTACATGTCCTCTATTTAAAAATGTACAATATCCAATATCCTCCAAGGTTGAGACTGAGAGAAAGTTAACCCTCAACCCTGGAACAAAGAGAATTCCATCAATCTCCATGAATCCTCGATACTCGAGTTAGAATCTAAACCTTACAACTCCACATATAGATCATGCCATACCTCCTTCACTCCACATCAGCCGGTCAGGACCAGTCTCTATGATAATAAGGAATAATCACCATATTCCTGTCATGTGACAAGAGTCTTCACTGTTAACAATCCATCTGTTATCACCCCCAAATCCTCCATTACTGACACTGGATACTAGAGTAAGCAAAGAAAATTCCTTATCAAACTTGGTCGAAAATTCTTCCATGGCTGCTATAGAAGTTGTATCAGGCCCCTCCTATTCTTTCCTCTTCTTCTTCTTCTCAGGACACTGAGAAGCAAGGTGCCCAACTAGTTACAACAGTAACATCTGACTTTACTCAAGTCCCTCCTAGACTTTCCTTTGTTCTTTCTCTTTGCAGCAAGAGAAACATTCTCCTCAACTCCATCTTCCTTCTGTCCACTACTATGATATCCCTTCAAGATATCCTCCTAAGTAAAAATGTCCCACAGTTTGCTCCAATATGGAATATGCTCACAACCCACCACACACTTCACAAAGACTTCCCATTCTTTGGTGAAGCCTTTCAAGGCTATCTTCACCAACTATGAATTTGATATAACCTCCCAAACTATAGCCAAATCATATTTCACTTGATCTTCTCGGGTAAGATAAGAAGACACACTCTCCCCCTTATCCATCTTGGTATCATGCAACTTATCATTCAAGGCCATCTTTCATTTTTCATTCTTCGCCTCAAATATGTTCTTAAGCGCATCCCACATCTCTTAGGTTGTCTTCTTCTCATCCAAGTGTGAAATAAGATGGTCCTTCACCCCCGTCCTAGATAATCCTATGATCTTTGGCCTCCTTTACCTCGTGCAAATCCAAATAAATAGGATATGTTGTGGGAGCTACAAAAACATAAATGACATAGTTCCAAATCTTTTTCTCCTTAACAATCGATGACATCCATACCTTCCAATGATAATAGTTGGAAATTCCATCCAACCGATTCTCAAATATAGTGCATGCAGCCATATTCCCTATCATTGTTCAAAGGAAAACAAACAATAGATTCCCCCCTTCAACCCTTGCCCAAAAATATCACTGTTCACTGTCATTCAGAGCCCAAGCTTTGATACCATGTAAAAATTTAAATGACAAAATCAACAAAACTAAATTTTTTCATACACTGAAATGTCTTCTATGAACTCTGAAATGTCTAAATCCACATTCATAAATTACCATAAGAAAAAATACACATTGCTAAGAAATTTTGCAGCGGAATAAACACAATGAAAAACAACCATTAAACTCAGAAAAACTTAGAAATTTAGGCAAATTCCAGGGAAAAGATGAATGTGGGCAAACCCAATGAGAGAGAGAGATTTTATTAGCTCCAGGAAATATATATCAGCAACAACAATGCATTTACAACTAAGAGAAATAAATTTCATCACCCATCAGTCCCAAATTTCTTCCTTGATTTCTTTGCCCAGAAAATTTGTATTGTTGTACGGATTTTCCCTCTTTCAACACCTTGCAATTTGTGCAAACTAATAGCTGTACGAAAAGCAAGAGAAAAATTCCCTCTTCACCAATAGAAAACAATAGAAAATCTAGCTTGATTTACATGCAACAAGCTGCCTCAAAACCCATTCCCTCACATCCTGTTGTACATAATGTACAAACTGTACGGATCCATACAGTATGGCCTCTCTAATAGTTTAGAGTTCTATCACTCTCAGAAGAAAAATACCTTGGGATTTGTGCCCAATCTCTCTTGGGAAAAACACACTCCTTGCTGCCCTCTTTCCTCTCTCAAGATCTCT
>JZKD02S2003431.1:9275-19350 GCA_000966675.3 Picea glauca | reverse complement strand
GTTGGGTCAGAGTCATACAACATAAGTTTCATTTTCGTTACCTTTGAGTAAACAACAGCTCTTAATAACACTGCGTAATCATAAAATTTATCTAGTAACTCTTTTCTAGGGCTCTTTTACACCCATATTTAGCTAGGCTAGCGCTTTGGAGTAGGAAGAGAGATACACTCTCCAAAAGCACAAAACACACAATAGCATCTTGCGTTAGGGAGTGTTAAATTCCATTTGCAACATCTTGTCATGGGAAGCCCTTCTCACACAAGGGTCAAACACTAGGTCGCATTGATATTGGGAGCGTTACTCACCCTGCTTTGTTGATATCAGTGTAGAGATTGCATGTATTACGGGGATCACTCGGAGGTATACCCACAATTATGAGTGGAAGCCTTTTGAGTTGATTACATGCTAGATACCCTGCCCTTGCGTGTGGATCGGACTGTCGACTGTTCCCCCAGGCTTTGTTGTTGTTAGTGGTGACCTTAGTGGCCTATCTCTCTAGGTTCTTACCCGAGGTGACTTTGGAGGGGAAAGTCTTCATGGTACCTGGAATTGACGTTGACCAAACTCACTCGGGCTCCTTGGAGGGTATAACCATGATTATGTGTGGGATCTTGCACCAGGGTGTAAGTCCGTTAAGCAGGTCGTCAACGTAATGTTTTCCACCGTAGCCCTACCCCTTCTTGTCTCGTTGTTGTGACGTTGGATTTCATCACCAACTAGTGGCTTCAAAATTAGAAGGTCTTGTTTGCCTGGTGATTGCTTCCTAAATTTTGTTTACTAGCGTGTGTTGTTTGTTTCTCGAATTTGACCATAGGATTTTCTTCGCGGAGTCTGTTACTTGTTTACAATAGCTCCCCCACGTCGTTCACGTAGAATGCAAGGTTTATATCTAGAGCATCTGGACGGTTCTCAACCCTTGCCTACCGGTACACCTGAGGGCTCTCCTCAGCAGCGTGAAGCCACAGTCGTCACCACACCACAAGTGGAATGAGACTCTCTAGAACCTTTCCGAATTACCAATACTCGAGAGGATTTTTTACTTCACCCTGGTTCTGAGTGACCATTTATGCAATTAAATTCTTTTGGATAATTAGTTGTTACTTCTTCTGGATCACCCGTTGGGCCTTTTCCCGGTGTAGAAGGCCAAGATCCTTTTTGGTCTGCAGGTGATTTCTGAAGGACCCTTTTTGGTCCCGGTTCACCTGTGGTCTCCGAAATCAACCCTCCGGTGTTTTCTTAGACAGAGACTGTACCATTGAATACCACTTATCACTTTACTATCCCTGTCGAGATGGCCCATCTCACGAATACTACGAGTGTCACAACCGGGTTCACTGCAGCTGATCTTGCTCCTATAAACACACAACGAACGCCCAATGTCACTCTGACACTACCACCCGGATACCATGCATTAAATGCTTTGTTGAATGCTTCTATTCCAACACCTCCGCAAACCCCATCCGGTTCTCCAGGTGGTCCTTCTTTTCCTAGGCACCCTATTCCCGGTTTTCTTCCAACACTCCCTCAATTTCCTTCTGGCAATCCTAATCCTAGTGGTACTATCCCGTCTATTACACCAAACTTGCAGATTCCCATTGGTGGACAAGGTGGTACGATTTAATTTCCTCTTACTGAACACACTCCAATTACTACACAACCTTCGATTGGGACACAACTTCCAGTTGGAACTCTACCTACGATAGGGGGACCAACCCCACCTTTTGGACAAAATATACCTCCCTCTTTGGCCCAGTATTGGAATCAGATGATACAAAATCCTCCTCAAACGACTGGGGGGAAATAGTTTCCTGTCCCTACTATAGGCCAACCATATCCTGGTATACCTAATCCTATTTGGGGTCAGGGTCAGAATGCTCAAACTCAGGTCCCTGCTCAAACTCAAGGTTACAATCCCTGGAACTAATATCCTCTTCAACCACCATCGAATCTGCCTGGGTCTTCCCATTATGGGCAGACTACTTACGGTCCTATTGGTTTGCCGACAGGACTTCCACCCCAAAGACACCAGTACCCCCAGGTGAATCAACAATTACCTTTTCTTGCTACTTTGGATTTGTCGGATTTGTCTAGGATTTTAAATGATCTTATTCGTCACTCTCCTCAATGGCCTGTTATTCCAGCCAAGATTCCATCGGACATTCCTAAATTCGACGACAAAGTGGGAGAGGACCCAAACAATCACGTTATGACTTTTCACTTATGGTGTTCATCCAATTCGTTGATGGATGACTCTATTTGTTTACGTCTTTTTCAATGAACCCTTATCAGTTCTGCTGCGAAGTGGTATATCGAATTGCCACGAGGTTTCTTCTCTGATTTTAACACCCTAGCTATGGATTTCCTTACACATTACCAGTTACCGATCCGTTATGATACCGGGACTGGGATTTTGACTTCCTTCAAACAAACTAAAGGCACTCATATCTCCAATCATATCCATGAGTGGCGAAGGAGACGACGTCTCATTAAACTTGAACTCCCTGATCAGTTACTGGCAGAATGGTTTACAAAATCATTTGTGAACGAAATCAGTAAATACATTGCCATGGGTGGCGTTGTTACGGAAGAACAGGCTATAAGTCATGCTCAGTATCTTGATCTCGTTTATTCGCAAACAGGAACACTTTATGATTTACTACCTGAGTTACCTCATCCTAATACTTCCAGCACTTCAACTACTCCAGTTGCCTCGCATGCAGTTGACGGTGTGATTGGTACTGCCCAAGCCCAATCACATTATGTTTCAAGCACAACCCCTAAATATGCTTCTTCTAATGTTCCAAATGCTCCGTCTCCTGCCACTCCCACCGGCAAAACTTCTGAGGTAAATGTTGTTCAATCTACCCCAGCCGGTAAAAACAAATCTAAAAAGGGGAGAGGCAAGAATAAGGAGGGCAAAAATAATAATCAAGAAGATAAAACTAAAACCACTCCTATTGAAGATCGAGATAAGGGCAAACCCTGCTACCCTTGCCTTATCTGTGGTGACAATCACTACACAAAGGATTTTCCACGACGTGTCGAGGTTACTAAGTTCCTTCAAGGAACTCCAAAACCACCTACATCAGTTGTCTTGTCCCAACCCTTCCCATCTCAACAACAGGCTCAGTTGGTCATTCAAGACCAACCCTCCTCTTCTATGACATCATATGTTTTGATGTGTACTGGTGATTCTAAGCAGAACAACGTTGCACTCACAACTCGAGCTAAAGATTATTCTCCATCTAAGGAGAAGGTTGACGATTTACCTCCTACTTTAGTACAACCCTCTCCCGCCGCTCCACCTACTAACGGTCCTCTTCATCTCGAATGACCGAGCCTTGATACAGTTCTACGACCAACCCCAAAAGCTGTCGTTCAGAAATCGGCTTTCAATCCTCATGCTCGTGTGGCCCAGAACTACAGTATTGTTGAAGATATGGCCCAGGCACCCTTAGCGATGTCAGCCCTTGAAGTCCTTCAGTCTTGTCCTGCACAATGGAAGGCACTGTTGAAAGCTATAAGTGGAATTGACCCAACGGATACAAATTTAATAGTCTTTGACTTGGATGATCACATTCCCAGGTTACCCCCTCAACTTGCGTTCCAGATACAGGTTGTTGTCTCTGACAAGAGCATTTTTCGAACTGTTATCGACGAGGGTGCCTCGACTTGTGTTATGTCTCTTGCTTGTTGGAAATCCATTGGCTCTCCTCCTTTGAATGAATCCCAGAACACTCTTAAAGCTTTTAATGGCTCTGGTTTTAATCCCTACGGTGTTCTTCCTTCGTTTCCCATCATGTTAGAAGGTAAGACGGTCCAAGTAGAAGTGGAAGTCTTTGACGCTCCCCTTGATTATAATCTTTTACTTGGCCGTAGCTGGATCGATTCCATGCGTGTCGTTGTGTCAACACTTTTCCATGTAGTATGTTTCCCTCATCAAGGAAAGGTTGTTACCATTGACCAACTTGCCTTCTTCAATTCTGATACCCATACTGGAAATGTGTCGTTTATTGCTAAAACCCCACTGGGTTATGAGAACGTCGGTGTAGGCCTTCTAAAGGACTCCTCGTTAATGGGTACTTTCCCCATTCCACCGCCCAATGTTCCACGCATGTTTGTTGCTTCTATCAACATGATATCCACTTTGCCTCACGAACTTCCTGCGTCTCACGACCCTTAGATAGTCCCTGACCCTGGAGATCATTTTCGTTTCGGCAACGAAATGTCGTTAAGTCCGGTTGAGTCTGCCTATCAGGCCATTCAATAGGCAACACCTTCTACCCCTTCTCCTGATGAGTTGTCTCCCGATCCTTTTCGTGTTATTTTTCCCACTGACGAGATGATCATGTCCATCATGGAAGACACCCCTTGGGACGATGGGCATCATCGTTCAATTCTCTTTCTGGAGCAACACACTCTTGAGAATTATCAACAAATTTCGACTCTGTCGACCGTTGTTGTCATCTTGACGGTTCCCGCTACTACACACGATGTGTTTTCTGAAGGGAACTTAAGTAATATCTCGCCCACGATTCCCATTGACATATCCATTAAACCTGGGATTGTTGAGAATGTCCATATTGGAGCTTCGTGTTCTTCTGACGAAATAGTCACCTATACGTCTCTTTTCAAATAATTTCGTGACATCTTTGCCTGGAGCTACGAAGAGATGCTAGGTATTGACCCTGTAATTGTTGTACATGAGATGAAGACATACCCCAGAGCTAAACCTGTCCGGAAACGCCTTCGTCCAGTTCACCCACGTAAAGTTGCTACTATCAAACTCGAAGTTGAAAAACTTCTGAAAGCTGGCTTTATTTATCCAGTGGCTCTTACAGAATGGGTTTCCAATCCTATCCCGATCGACAAGAAAGGAGGTAGTATTCGTGTATGTGTTGATTATAGGGATATTAATCAATCTTGTCCCAAAGACAACTTCCCTACCCCCTTCGTCGATCAGATTGTCGATGATTGTGCCGGAAGTGAGATTTTCTCTCTCATGGATGGTTTCTCCAGCTATAATCAAATTAACATTTCTCCCGAGGACCAACATAAGAATGCCTTTATTTGTCCTTGGTGTACTTTTTCCTATAGGAAACTCCCTTTCGGTCTTAAGAATGTTGGCGCGACGTTTCAACGTGCTATGTCTTATGCTTTTCATGATATCAAGCATATCGTTCAACCCTATTTGGATGATTTACCAGCTCGTTCTATGCACATAGTCGATCACCCTACCCGCCTCCGAGCCATTTTCATTCGCTATCGGTTCTATCGTATATGTTTAAATCCTCATAAATGTGTTTTTTGCGTAGAATCTGGTCATCTTCTAGGTTTTATTTTTTCGTGTCAAGGGATCCGGGTGGATCCTATTAAGGTTGAGGTGATTCTTAATCTCCCTCCTCCTTCTACACTGCGCCAGTTGCAAATTTTGCAGGGGAAAGCAAACTTTCTTCGTCATTTTATCCCTAATTACGCCGAGATCACTCGTGGTTTTACACGGCTGTTAAAGAAAGATTCGGAGTTCGTCTGGGATACCATTGCCAACAATGCTTTTGAAGCTTTAAAGTTGTCCCTAACGCGAGCCCTGCTTCTCTTTCCTCCCGATTATAGTCGCGATTATTTCCTTTATCTTGTTGCCTCGGAGTACACTATAGGCATGGTTCTCGTCCAAGAGGATGATGCGCATGACGAACATGTTATTTACCACTTGATTCGAAGTCTCACACCAACTGAAATCAAGTATCAACATGTCGAAAAATTGGCTTTGGCTGCCGTTCAAGCTGTCCAACGCTTCTAGCATTATATCCTCTCACGTAAGACTACGGTGATTTCTCATTGCAACCCTATGCAACATATTTTGACACGTCAATTGCTAGGGGGAAAATAATCCAAATGGATTGTGATACTCCAGCAGTTTCACTTGGAATTCGACCGAGCCAAGTCCAAGAAATCCGTAGTTTTTGGTGAGTTGATATGCGACTTTCCTCACTCTGCAACGAAAAATGTAGAAGTAGATTCATTACCCGATGAATCTCTTTTCCTTATTAGAACTGATGATATTTGGTATGGGGATATCATTATATATCTCCAAACCCAGACTTTTCAGCCTACTTTGACTAGTACTGAACGACGTCGCATATGCTATCAAGCTCGTCAATACATTATCCTCGGGGATACTCTTTACCATCAGGGAATTGACTTTGTTTTTCGACATTGTCTAACGTTCGACGAAGACGAGAAATCTCTGAATGACTACCATTCTTGAGCATGTGGTGGTCATATGTCTGGGTATGCTACTGCCCAGAAGATCTTACACGCAGGGTATTTTTGGCCTTCTTTGTTTAATGACTACATTATTGTCGTTCAGAAATGCCATGCCTGCCAGACCTCCAATCAGAAAATTCGGTCACATCCTTCTCCTCTTCATCATGTGGTCTCAGTTGGTCCTTTTGAAAAATGGGGCATTGATTTCATGACATGTCACCCTCACTCGGTCGGGGGGCATGGTTACATCATTGTAGCCATTGATTACTTTACGAAATGGGTCGAGGCGATGCCAACATTCGATAATACTGGAAATACCACAACATTGTTTCTTCTTAATCACGTCATAGCTCGTTTTGGTGTCCCCCAAGCTATCGTCACTGATCACGGTAGCCACTTTAGGAATTTTATGATGTATGAACTTACGGAGAAGTTGGGTCTTCGCCATGATAACTCAACGCCCTATCATCCACAAGCCAACGGCCAGGTCAAAGCAATCAACAAAGTTCTCATAACTATGCTTCAACGGATGATAGGGATTCATAAAACAAGTTGGCACACAATGTTGTTTTCGGCATTGTGGGCGTACCAGACATCTGTCAAGTCTGCTACTGAGTTTACGCCTTTTCGGTTAGTGTATGGTGTGAAAGCCATTCTTCCTATAGAATGCGAGATACCCTCTTTGAAACTAGCTATTGAACTCCTACCCAACACTTCTGTTGAAGAAGAACGTCTATTGTATCTTATGCGATTAGACAAAATTCGACGTGATGCCACTCTAGTAATAGAAGCCTAGAAAAAACATGTCAAGGCCCAATACGACAAGCATGTCAAACCTCTCATTTTCTCCGAAGGTGATCTTGTTCTTCTCTATGAACAAGATCGAGATGTGTTAGGAGCTGGGAAATTTGAACCCATGTGGTGAGGTCCTTATATTGTTTGCCGAGTTTTGGAAAAAGGAGCATATGAGTTAGTCGATTACGATGGTATCCCTTTGAGTGAACCCAGGAATGGGTTGTACTTGAAGAAGTACTATGCATAAATCATCTGTGCACAAGTACTTGTATTTTAATGTATCATACTTTGTGTGTGTTACTATAGCGTTCTTTTGTCGTTATCTGGTCTCTTCCCTTATGTGACGTTGTGTTTGATTTCCAGATGTCGGAGTCTTCGCTACCCTATATTGGCTTCGCTGATGGTGCTATCCGTAGTACTCGGAACCTTGATTCCGCTGCGTGGGCAATCTATGCCCCAACAAACGAACGTGTGTCTTTACGAGGTGTGTGCCTTGGTCGTGTGACCAACAACATTGCAGAGTATAGCGTCGTTATTGAATTATTGGTTTATGCTATCTCGCTCGGAATTCGTCATTTGGTTGTGCAACTTGACTCACAACTTGTAGTACTATAGTTAAGTAATATCTACTCTATTCGAAGTCCTACTTTGTTACGGGTGTATTTGTGAATTCGCCTCTTGGAACGTTATTTTGATCACATTGAATATCAACATATTCCTAGATGTCTAAATACATTAACAGATGCATTGGCTAATTATGTATTGGACAGACATTTGAATCATTTATAAATCAAACACATCTAAATTCACACAATATAAAGTAAACCGGTAGAAGTCGTCTGTATATATAACGATCAAAAGAGTTTTTACAAAAAGTTTGTCCGAAGACCAAAATGTCAAAAATTGAATCTTATAGCTTCTACAAAGTGACGTCATGGATGACGTTCACAGTAACACATGACTGCCCTAGCAACCCTACGGAGCAGTCGACTCATAGACGTTGATACCCCTTCAGTATGACGTTGATCGCGTCGTGGAACCTCTTCCAGAGTCATGTCTGGAATGTCTGCAGTCAGGCCCTCTAGATTAATTTTCCACCACTTGATAATCCTCAGCATATTGTGGTGTTGTTTCTACCTCTCCTCGCTGCTGGATGGGAGAAGATCCGGGAGGTATGTACGGTCCAACATCTGTGTTATCAACAAACGATTTTGTATTAGTCTTTGGATGAATATATAAAACAAAAACATTTGAATATGATCAAAAATTCAAAAACTTTTAAAAAGAGAAAAATGCATGTACTTATTACCAAGGTCACCCCACTGAGTATCCTCTAGCAGTGCTAAGTCCAGATCTCCTCAGAAATCCAACCCAACATAAGCGTAGTCATCAACCATCAACATCTGGGTTTGAAGCTAGTCAAAGAAAGTATCATCATACTTGATGATTGGTCCTGCTACGTGTCGGGCCATGAGCCGACACCATCTCAGCATCCTTGGATCCCTGGGACCCGGTATATTCCACTCAACCTGTAATCTCAGTACGGGAACCCTCTCAAGGAAGAAGGACACCAACAAAGATCCATACCCGAATTGTTTCAAGTCACCTCGCCTACATTTGGTCAATTGCTTTTTGATACTGCGAAGCACAACATCTGCCCAGTTGAACACCTGAGGCTCAGTACACTCAATAGCATACTGGAAATAACTCTGTGATGCCATGTGCGGAGCAGAACTCTCATCCATTCGAGCTATATTGAAAAGGATAGTACGGAGAGTCAAGTCTTGTACCCCCCAAATAGCTACTTTTCCTTTCTTTCTCTCAGCCTCGGGAACGCAGTATAAATTGCAGTACTCACTCATCTTTAGCCCACCACCTCTACTACCGATCAGGCTCACATAGTACCCGCGCCGGGACAATCCATTCAAAAAGTAAATGTCATCAATGTCTAAGGACAGTGTGTGAGCCCCCACATGAAACACCTACTGATCAGGGTCCCACATACGCACCAAGTACTCTAATAGTATGATTTGGGCCCTCATGCTCGGGATGCGAAAGTATTTCAAGAGCCCATAGTCTCTCAATGCATCTATGGTAGGTGGATGATTTTCGGCCATTGCACTATCCTCTTCATGTTCCCTTTCACACCACTCAAGCACCATGTTGATGGCCAATTATCTGCATAAGGAACACAATAAGAGGATTAATAACTTTTTTCATGCTTTGGATCTTTTTCTTTGGGTAAAAATTTTAAAAAAAATTGAGCTTTGCGGTTCTCGCAGGTGCCTTGTGTGCACAGTGCGAGAACCTCGCAGGTGGCCTTAGGCTCACATGCAAGAATGCATCATTCTCGCAGGCCCCATATAGCCTGCCTGCAAGAATGGAAGCGCGCATGTAGGGCTTAGAAAATCAACCTAAAACTGCAAATTTAACCAATGAAATTACAAAATTAAACCATGAAAGTGTTAAGGACGAAGAGCTTACCTATTTGTCACAAACGGCTCGCTGAATGGTCTCTCGTAACTCCCGCAATCTAACGCCGAACTTGGAGGGTAAAAGAGGGGTTTTTTTAGCTCAATAGTGGAAATGTAAAAATGGTGTAGTAAAAAGAGTATTTACTCCTTTTATTTACTTTTACTATATCATTTTGGTTTTTTATGATTATTTATCAATTAAACCCTAATCCCTAAATGTCATGTTGAGTTAATTCTTGCAGGTGTGATGACCTTGATGATCAAATATTGGGATATGGACATAGTTTTTCTTTTGCATCGTGTGCTTTGATTATTTTTTTATGGTTTTTACATAAAACCTCGAGCGTCGTTTTTGTCCGTTCTTGCGCTCGTAAATACATGAGAACGTGATCGAGCATACTTTTATCACTTTTTTGGGCTCAACAAGGTTATACGAAAAAGGAACCCCCTGGAGTTCTCTTTAAGCTCTTTTCAGACTCTCTAAACATGAAAAGATCGTCGAGCGACCTTGCTATTTTCACGCTCGATAAAGTATTTGA
>JZKD02S2003420.1:19147-29252 GCA_000966675.3 Picea glauca | reverse complement strand
CCCCCCTCCCCCCCTCCAAACCCATACCCTTATCCCCCATTCCGTTGCCTTCCCCTCAAAAGGATCAACTCATCATCAAAGTTATCCCTTCCCTCACATTCTCTAGCATGCTATGCTAACTTAATAAACAACAATAAATTCAAGACAAACTCAATTAATTCAATTTAACACGTAGCATTTCCACACACACACACACACACATAATAAAAAATTAATTCAATATATCTAATAATAACATTAAAATCTATATAAATTACTTAATTTAATAATAACATTAAACCTCATTAAATCAATTAACTTAA
The DNA here is from genome assembly GCA_000966675.3 of Picea glauca. Lineage (NCBI taxonomy): Eukaryota > Viridiplantae > Streptophyta > Pinopsida > Pinales > Pinaceae > Picea > Picea glauca. The sequence continues at coordinate 28,950 of JZKD02S2003420.1, read as the reverse complement.
TCAATAATATTAACTTTAATTAAATCAATTGACTTAATATTTATACTAAGATATTATACACCCATGATAAGAAAACATAATTCTTATTTTAATGCATCATAATAATACTAGTGTACACGTGCAAGGTATGTATGTGTAGCTGGCACATACATAGCTCGTGCATGTACAAATGACAACAACCATCACATCTAATGCAAATTTCCTGTATGCTCACAACCCAATCGATAATGCAATAAACCTCATAATGAAATTAATTAATCATTTACACTAACATAATAACATAATCCATCAGTCACAACAGTTTAAAATGAATGAAACATTCACCTAGATTATCATAAATTAGTTAAAATTTTAATACAAAAGAACAAGGAATAAGTCAGACACTAAGGTTACTAGTTAAAAAATTAATAGAAAATAACAAGGAATAATTAGGAGCTAAGGTTACTAGTTAAAAAATTATTAGAAAATAACAAGGAATAAATTAGGTGCTAAGGTTACATGATTAAAAACCAACAACACGATAAACTACTCTAAATACTCTTCCTCCCTAACCTACTTCCATATTCAAGATCCTATCCTTCCTTTGTTGGAATATATTGGAGCGTTAACTATATTGATCTAACTCCAGATAGAACTTGTAAGTGGAAGTGTAAAATAACTTGACCAAGATTCCCTAGCAGGTGACTGACAGTTTCCATCACACGTCTAGGGGAGTGTGACTTAACACAGTTCTCACATGAATCCAGGTTTCGAAGGATAAACAATGGGAAATTCCTCCACCCCTCCTGATAGAACTAGGGTCAACACCTTATCATGGACCATACTCCAGTGTCATGTCATGGGAGCTTTATCATTGAATATCTAGTTTTTATAGTCGTGCCACCTGAAAAACCTACATGCTCCCAAATATTATAGCAATGCATTTGAACCAGTATAAAAATAGCATAATGATGCTTCTGATCATACCATTTCCCATTCTATGTCCACAATATCGACCACTTAATATCACACTTTTCTGGCTATATCACAGTCCATTCAACCTATAGGGTAGTTTACAACACAAGATCATGCATAACCACATACTATTGGCATGCTATTTCCACGTTACTCATCGACGAATCATATAAATTAGCTAGTTCATCCTACACATGGTACTAATTGCATTTAAACATATCATTAAATTTGGTATCCACGTACCAAAGTCCTTCAATTAAAATTTGCATGCTAGAAGTAATTCACATAACATCCATCATTAATAACATGCACACACACACACACACACACACACACACACACACACACACACACACACACACATGTCCTCATGTCCATAAAATCAAGTGTCAATTTTTAATAGTGTTCCACAAATAATAAGCAAATAAGTACAATTAGGCCATAATGTAAATTTAGCTACCTAGGTCAAAATGGGATTTTACAAGGAGTTACATATTATAAAGGCTAAAAAGAAGTTATCAATGGTCATAAAAATAGATCTTAGAAAATGCCTATGACATGATAAGCTTATTTTACTTGAGTTTGATCTTGATTATGTAGGTTTTAACCTCTCAATTGTGAACTTGATGATAAGTTGTGTCACTACAATGAATTTTTCTATTATCATTAATGGAGCAACTTCTTCTTTCTTCAAGCCAACCAGAGGCTTAAGAAATGTACTTCCTTTATCCTCTCTCATGTCCCTATTCGTAATTGAGGGACCAAGTAGGAATATCATGGAGGAAAAAAAGATAGGAGGTGTCCAAGGTATAAAGATAGGATATGTTTTGTTGACACATATTTTATTTGTAGATGATATTATGATATTTTTAAATGGTTTTCAAAGGGAATCTAGAAAGCTACAAGAGATTCTCAAAACATTCTATGTGGCYACTRGGATGGAGGTGAATGCATAAATACCAACTTCTTGTTTCAATGGGATAAGGCGATATTCTTGTTTCAACTTCTTGTTTCAATGGGATGGAGGTGAATGCATAAATACCAACTTCTTGTTTCAATGGGATGGAGGTGAATGCATAAATACCAACTTCTTGTACAAAGGTTGGAAAATATGTTTCCCTATATAACCCTGATTAGGCGATATTGTTTTAAGTACGTAGGTTTTATTCTTAAACCATATTGTTATGGTAAGAGAGATTAGGGATGGATAATTGAAAGGATAGAGAGCATAATTTTCCATTGGTGTAATGGGTGGTTTCCAAGGTGGGGGTATATTAACCTTGGTTAATTATGTTTTATAAGCAATCCATGTGTATTGGCATTTACTATCCTTTATTCGAAAACGTGCTCTTGAAAGGTTTAGGAAAGTGTGTTTTAAATTTTTATGGGAGGCAAGGAGGACAATCAAAGGATTCATCTAGATAAATGGTTGGATATAACAAATCCTAAGGATATAGGAGTTAGAGATTAAAACATATCCATTTATTTGGAAAATCTTTAGCTACCAAAAGTCTTTGGAACTTGCTAACCAAATAAAGTTTATGGAAGAAAGCAATATAATAGAAGTACATTATGCCAAGCAAATTCTTGGAATAGATTATAAGCCCCAAGAAGAGAATTAAGAATGTGTAAAATCAGTGGAAGGATTTAGTTATAACTTTCCCTATTATTATAAATCTTGGAAGGTTGGAAATAAGGCACAAGTAAGATTGGATGTTGATCCTATCTTAGTATGTGCAAATGTAGTATTACTTTCACTTGAGGATTCAGTTTATTTACATGAATACGGTTCTTACTATCTAAATCAATTTTAGGATCTAATATTGACTTCGATCTGGGAACAATGATGGAAATCAACATGATATCTATTTTTAGAGGGAGAAAAGGAGTTTCAATGGAATATTTTAGTCGTAGAGTTAAAAAGAGCCAAGTGATATTACAAGATGAGGAAGGCCATTTGAATTGGGCTTAAGATAAGTCTCTTGGGGAATATACTACTAGATTTGGGTATAAGGTCATGGGGTTGATACAAATTCAAGAGGAGGTTTGGTGGTGGTCTAATATCCGGAAAAAAAAAATCCTTTGGTTGACTCTTTGAAATAGGGTCTTGAATTGGGAAATCATGCAAACGAGAGGTAAGAATGGACCAAGTATTTTCTATATTTGGAATGGAGGTGAAGAAAATTTGGTCATTTTTGTTAGGAAATGAGACACACTTCCATGTTAAACCTAACAGAAGAGAGGAATAAATATTTATCTTAAACAAGAAAGTAAATGAAAAAGCAAACACACAATACACAGAGATTTTACCCTAGAAACCCAAAATGGGAAAACCAACATTCCTTGAACATTTTTCTCTCTTGTTGTCTTATTCATTCAGAATAAAAGTTTACATGTCTAACCCTGTTCCACACCTAAGACACTCTTGACATCATACCCTCTTTCTTTCACAAGAACAACCTTGTATCCAATTCGGATTACATATGCATGACCAATGACCTCTACGATTACATTTAAATATTGATTCTAAAGATTAGATTTTACAACATTACAACACACCTTATTTATAGGCTCTACAATAGGAAAAACCATAAATAAAAAGTGCCCAAAAATGGTTACAGATCATTGGCTACAAATCCTTCGAATCTCATAATTCTGTTACAGTCGACTACCAAGTCGGATTACCATCGACTAACAATCAAACTTCATTTGGTTTCCACATGCCCACTTGTCGACCTCTTGTCAGTTGACTTATTTTGACTTTACCCGGTCAAACCACCTGGAACTTCGACTTGATGTTGATTCCTTCGACTTCATATTTACCCGGTTGAACCACCTAGACCTTCGACTTTGACTGTCAGTCGATCCACCTCGACTAGAATTTCACTACAAAGAATATAACAACCCAACATTCTCCCACTTGTTGTCTTCTTTGATGAAACCGGGAGACCTATAAACTTTCATTCATATACCCATGGAAACAATGTCCATTACCTCTCTACACCAAAATAACTTCACAACACTTACAAACTTGGTCAAAGAGCCTGCTATGTTTTCCAACGTGTCTACTTTATCCAACAACACCTTGTTTCTTTCCACCATGTCCCCCACGAAATGGTATTATACATCTATGTGCTTAGTATTAGAATGATAAGTAGGGTTCTTTGCCAGAAATATTATTCTTTGACTGTCACAACTTATCTTCATAGCTCTCTACTCAAACCCCATTCCTGAACACAACCTTTTCAGCCATACTCCTTCTTTTCTTCCATGAGTGGCTGCCATGTATTAAGATTTTGTTGTTGAAAAGGTTACAAACGTTTGTTTCTTATTCATCCAGCTGATTGCTCCACTAAACATCTTGAACGCATATCCACCGGTCGACCTCCATCAATCCATATCTCCAGCCCAGTCGACGTCAACAAAGCCATGTACTTTTAATTCACTTTCACCTCTAGGTTTTCCTTGGTAGCATATATAATAATATTTTGTGTCACAAAAATACCTGAATACTCTCTCGACAACTGTCCAATTCTCCTTCCCAGGTGTCAACATGTATCTTCTAAACACTCCCACTGCATGGGAAATGTCTAGTTGAGTGCAGACCATCACATACATTAGACTACCAACAACACTTGCATAGGGAACACATGCCATGTCCTATATTTATTTCTTTGTCTTTGGACATTGTTCATCAATTAGCCTTGCTCCCACATGAATTGGCACCTTCATAGGTTTTCAATCCTGCATGTTGAAATGTTTCAAAATTGTTTCAATGTACTTTGTCTGGTTCAACCAGAGATTTCTAGATGCTCGTTCTCTCTTAATGTCCATTCCCAGAATGAATTTTCCTGCATTAGGATCCTTCATGTCGAACTTGGAGGATAACTACTTCTTCACCTCATTTATTGCGTCCATGTTGTTTCCAATCAACAACATGTCGTCGACATTCAATGCTACATATATGAAATGCCCACCTTCTTTTTTGGAGTATATGTAGTGATAAACTTTGCTTCTCACAAACCCCAAACTAAGGATGTATTTGTCGAACTTTTGGTACCACATCCTTGGTGATTGCTTTAGACCATAAATGAATCTTTTCAACACTATTGTGTTGGTTTTGTCACATGGGTGAGAAAAAACATAACACTTACTTTCCTAGTTAATTAAACTAAAAAAGACAAAGAGTTATGAGTTGTTTAGATAATCAAACATACATGAAACAAGGAAATAAAAATAAAAGAAAACAAATGTTAGAAAAACTTGCAAGAACTAGAACCATGAAAAATGAAAATCACAATCATATAACTACCAGTGGATCACTGTATTGATAGGCTAGCACCGTAGAGAAAGGCAGGGACTTATGAATCCCCTCTTCCTCCTTGGGAGGGCTCTTGAGTTCCCTAATAGAGATATATTCTCTTCATACAATGGCAAGTAAAAATGGTGAAGAAATACAATGCAAATCTTCTCAAGAGGTGAGTGGAATGACCCTTGCTATAGTGCTTGAATGATTCAAAGAGAAATGAGGATTCTCCAAGAAGAATTCTTGCAGCATAAAAATACCTTGAAATTCTTATTTTTATAGCACACCCATGGCACATATTTATAGTGTCGATTCATGGCAAGATATAACTGGTTCATAATGTGAACAAGGGGCCTTTTAAGGCACTTCCTAGCCCTTGACTAGCCTCCAAGCTAGATTTATCTCAGATCTGAGTGTCAAATCATGTTGGAGGTAGGACTGGATGTGGTTGAGAGGCCGACAAGATTCATAAATGTGTCGTTCATGAAAATTGCACGGGTTTTCTCATAGACAATCATGCATTCTATGCACAATTCATAATAAGGGTTGTGTTAGCCCGCGCATTCCACGAACAGTGTGTGCGCTTCCTTTGGTGAATTTGCGCACATTGATTTATGAACCAAGTATATAGTTTTATGCCCCTTTTTAATGGAGTTTGATGTTGTAGGTGCACTAATTGTTGATGGAACTGATTTCTTTCCTTAACCGTTGTTTGTAATGTTGTGGACAATTTTTCGGTGATAACAGATTCCCCCTGATGTGTGAGGTTAGGAGGATACGTATAACCGAAATACATCAATGTTTCTTTTGCTAATCGTGCCATTGTGAGGAAGAGTGAAGAGAGGAACTACAAGAGTGATCCGCTAGAGGGAGAGAGAAAAATGTGGGAAACAAACCTTTCTCTAGGAAGAAAATAAAATATGTATACAAACGAGACGGGCATGCCCCATGCTCATGTCAGGAAACCAAAATGTGGGACTATAACTGAAGGTGTATGATTATGTAGATAACTACAGCGCCCTCAGGGGCAGTTGATAACGGAAAACAACAGTTCTGAAATGGTGAACTAGTCCTGAATCGAGTATTGGATGACGATAATAAGTGTCGATGACTCGTAGGCATTGATGGCCTAAAAAATTCAGAGGCCTTTGGCTGGTATGGAAAAATGCAATGGTTGCATAGTAATACCCACCTTAACATGAGAATTTGCTGAAGTTGAATGTTATGTGGGTCAATAGAATTAGAAAGTGATGATGATTCTCTCTGTTTCATCTGAGACTCCTCATTAAAAAGGTAATGAGAGTCAAGATATTTTATCCCTTCTGGAAACTATGTTGATGTCGACAGGAAGGGAGACACAACATTAAGAAGCAAGGGGTTTCTTGAAATCCACTGAGTAATAGGTGATATCAGGTACTGACGGGTAACATGGACGAATTCAAGACACTATGGGACTCAGGACTTCCCTTGATTGGGATTTTGAAGGATGATTGGAAGTGATCGTAAAACTGGATCTAGTGTCAGGGGGGACAAATAAACATGGGGTTAAACTGTGTTGGAGGCTGAAAAAGTGGGCAAACTCAGAGATCGTGGTTACATGGATTTGGGATACTCAGGATTTTTCAACAATGGATATATGAAAAAGGGTGGATGCCCCAACCAAGGGAGACATAGGTTATGCTGCCAGGCAAAAGACAATCATCGAGGATGATGATTAAAAATCTATTTATATGCTGAAAAAAAGGGCTTTATACAATTACCAAATGAATACAGAATAATGTGGGTTGAGTATATAGATACAGAAACAGGTGCCCTAGTGAAAGATGGTTTGGCTTGTTTAGGGAACAAGTTTGTGAAAGAGAATTGGTGGAGGGTGGGGGCCCCATGGGTAGGTTTCTCTATTAGGTAAATGGATGGAAGACAATCTGTAGATGGGAAAACTGATGGTGGATGAGATGGATCGCTAATGGAATTGCGGGGGCTCAGTCAACAGAACCAAGTGTAGGAGGTTATGACCCGAGAGTCCATTGGGAAAGTTATCAATATGATAAGAATAAGTATGGGGTTCATTCTCGGAAGTTCAAAAACTATCGGGACTCCCAATCCTAGGGGGTGAAAATAGCATGAGTGTCAAATTTCCAAGGGGAACTATGAATGGGACAACTCATGTGGGGGAGAGTGCTATCAATTAACAGTACCAAAATGTGGCAGAGGTAAAGGTACCATAGAGCTAGATGTAGGGACCCTAAAGGCAAATGTCAGAGGGTGTGACTGGGGTATGCAATTGTTTATAGAGGGAGTAATTACATGCCAGTGTCAAACATATACCTGAAGGGGCTGTAAGATTGCTTAACAAGTACCTGCACATAAAAAGAAAAATACCCGACGTGAACAATATATGATGATAAAGAACTTATAATAGCTATTTGATAAAACTGAAAGTGAGCATGCATACCTGAACGTGGCGTGAAAAAAATGCTCCTCAGGGAAGAAGTGCATATGATAACCCAGGGAATATGAATGCGTAGATGGATTGATCAGGATCTCGTGGTCGGGAACGGTTAAGAAAACAAAGGCTCTGGGCTCCTGTACCATAATGTGGAAGTTGGGAAAAGGGATTATATATAGATGGTGGGACTATAATGCCACCTCATTTTCACCGATACTATTGGTGATCTGGTGAGAGTGCAATGAGGTGATTTGGAATATTATGGGAGCTTGGGGCTATCGATCAGGCGATTGCGAGAGATAGGTTAGTGGCCTTATCATTCCGTACTTTGTGAATTTGAGGGAGGGTAGTTAGGGGTTGTACAGAGGACCGTACATGGTGTTTTTAAGGGTAGGTTCCCAATAGTGCACAGGAAAAAGGTGAATACCCGCGCATGGGTGCATGGGTAGGAGTCTATTTCCCGCACATTATGTGGGAGTTTATCTCAAACAGTCGTGCATTCGTGAATGCACGACTATTATGGGGAAACTCGCGCATAATGTGCGGTTGTGAAGATCACAACCACACATATGGGTGCATACGATAGGAATACATGCACACATTGGATGAACTCTTGTCAGACAAAAAATTGTGCACTTATGCGTGGCTATGGGTGTGACAGTTGCAAATTAGTGCGCATATGTATGATTAACAATCATGCACAGATGCACGACTGTATTGGATAAAGACACACACTTTGCATCGGCTCATGGATGTATGTTATTTTTTATTTTTATTATTTTTTGATGTATGAGGTAGCTCATTTGGTGTTTCTAGGTGAATGCAAGTGATCAACAGAGTTGGTGATGATGTTGGTCCACTGGAGAGAGAGAGACTGGGACCGTTTAAGGGAGGTTGTGAGGAAGCAACCAATAATGCGCAGACACTTAGAAACCTATGGTTTGATAAATTTCTTTGATTGTATGTTGCTACGATCACATGAGTTCCTATTGTAGTTTATGATTCAAATGTGGTACAGGGTGAGTAGTTGACGTTCTCTGCAACAGAGGACATATATTTTCTGATAGGACTCCCATTCCGGGGGAGGGCATTGGTGGATGATCCCAATCTTCCAGGGGGGATATGGTAGATACTATCACAACGCGACATTGTTCGGGTCTAAACCCTATGTTGGGCTCAATAATGCATATTGAGGCCCTGGATGATCTGCTAATAGAGTGCATAGAGACTATGGTGGTGAGGATTTATGGATCCTTGGCTTCTCACCAGATCATAGGTGGGCAGATGAGAGTGGTCGATGAGGTTTTGGATGGTGAGTTGTTTGCATGGGATGTGCTGATGCAGACCTAGATGGTGTCCCAGCTGAACCGGTGTTGACGTGCCGATTTCGGTGAATTTTCTTTTGGGTCATTTTAGGTTGCGTGGTTCTTGGAGAGGGTGCCACTATTGTGCCCTCGGGTTTTATTGGTCCCAATGTCACAGAGAGAGCCTTGATTGATGTGGTGGGTGCATTTTTTGGCTCAACATGGTGGGGGGGGGGAGGAGAGTGGCCATTACTTTACGACCACAGTTGCTCGAGTGTGGCGGGAAATTCCACAGGTTATTTTACAGTTTCCATACGTTGGTATGGACTACAAACATGATCCAGACACAATGCTACCTTCTAGGGAGGACTGGGATCAGAGAGGTATGGGTGTTATCTGTCTTTTTGATTTTGTAGATAACATTGATCAGAAATGTGTATGGATGTTGACACTATATCTGGGTTGTTTTGCAGATGTTGGACCCCAGGTTCGATAGGCTTAGGTTGTTTGGGAGCTAGCTTGACGGGAGCTAGCAGAGGTGAGGGCTGGGCAGAGGCGTCGATGAGATGATGCTAGTGTAGGAATATCAAGAGATACATAGGAGGATGTTGCAACAATATTAGAGGATCTGTATCACCGATTCAAGCGGGTCCTACATGGGGTTCTAGAGGAGGTATGGGCCCATATCCAAGATGACAAGGTATTGGACCAGTGTGTAGGAGTACCAACAGAGTGGTGGGTGCTAATCCGCAGGGAAGTGGTGGCAGGGGAAGCTATGAAGGGTCGACTG